>VYZP01050432.1:50808-162006 GCA_013400635.1 Hypocryptadius cinnamomeus
GCGTCCCTCCTCCCCTCCCTCCCCGCTGCACCCTCCCGCCCCGGCTCTCGGCGGCGTTCGCTGCCCCAGCCCAGCCGGGTCCGGCACTGCTGGGGAGGTGAACCGGGCTCAGCCCTTCCCGTTCTTGCCGCCTTGGATCACGCATCTGCCCTGCCCTGCAACCCCGCTGCCATCCCCGCATCGTGCTGCCCCACATCCTCGCTGTCATCGCCGTGTCCGCACTGCCCCGTATCCCCGCTGCCATCCCGCATTGTGCTATCCCATATCCATTCACGTATTCTCGCTGCTTTACATCCCCGCATCCCGCCGGGGCGCGGTGAGCGGCATCCGCGCTGGGCTCGTCCTGAAGCCCGCAGCGCCGCCGTTCCCTCCGCGCCTCCCGTTCCCCAGCCGCCGGCGGGGAGGTGTCGTGGGCGCCAACCGGGATGGGATGGGGTAGGATGGGATAGGGTGAGATGGCTGCCGTCGCCCTCGTTATGATCGTTACTATTGTGATCAAGCCGTAGTTTGGCAGCGCAGCGCCGGGCACCTCCGAGCGAGGCGTGGGAGGCTGCGGTACCTGTGTGCGGGGCTGCGCCGGTGCGCGCCTCCCGCCGCCGGTGTGAACGTGGAAGGTGGCGAATAAAGCCGGCTGCGCGCTCCGTGTCCCTTAGCCCCTTTCAATTCCTGCCCAGCGAACACACACGGCAGCTCCGGCGTGCGATCGGGGAGGGATTTGCAAAATCTCTGTGGCACGCTGAAATAAATCCCGGAATCCCGCAATCGCCTTCTCCTCCCTTGTCTTCCTTAGGGGAAAATTCTTCCTTCTGCCTCTGGCCGAGCGCCGGGGTAGGGGGAGCCAGGGGAGGGGGGCTGGTGTGTAAACAGGGCTTAACATGAAGGTCACTGGTTAAAGAGGAGACGGATGGGAGAGAAAAGACAGGCATTAACCTCACTTGTTAGCTCCCCCCTGGCTCCTGCTTGGGGAGGACAAAACAAAAGCAGAACCTGCTAACGGGGGGGATGAATATTCATGATCCTTCTCGTATGCTCCGGGACACGGAGGGGAGAAAAGTTGGGCAGATGAGCCGCCTCCCGAAGCTGCTTTTCCTCCAGCTTGCGAGGAAATCCTTTTTTGCTGAGCGAGAGCTGTGTCGGGGGGAATTATCAGCCTTTTGCTGGATTTCTTTTTTAAAATTTTTATTTTTTATTTTCTTTCGTGTGCGGCTACAAGAATTAAAAAGAAAGGGGAAAAAAAAAAAAGAGGAGCTGAGGCTATTGACTACATCAAAGGTTATCCATTTGAAAACACCATTTTCCTCTGAACAGCGGCTAATTGCTTCCTGAACAATCCCAGGGTCTTTTGTAAATACTCAGTGGGTAAAATGAGTGACTCGATGTCTCTCTCTTAAGACACTGGTGACCGAACAGGGCGGAAAGGTGGAGAAGCCAAGGAAAAGCAGTGGGGCAGATGCCTCTGGGAGGATGCATGGATAATTTCTTAAGCGGCTGCAAGGAGGGAAGGTTTTTTTCTTCTTCCCGCTCTCCGCCGAGTGATCTGCTGGTGCCAGTGGATGCCGGTGCCGGCAGCGGTGTGGCGACACGGGGCTGTAAGGAAGGCTGGTAAGGAAGTTTGGATTCAAAATACCCGATCATGCGTGTGATCTGGTGCTCCCCATCCGCCTGTGGCTTTGGCTGCCGGTGCCGCTGCTCCGAGAGAGACAAGCCTGGATGCGCTCGCTGCTCTCGAGGGGCTGCGGGGAGGCAGCGCCGGGGGCTGGCTGGCTCCTGCTCCCTTGGGTGGCTTTCTGCAGCTGCTACCCTGAAGATTAAAGTTTTGGCGACGTTGCATTTGTTAGCATGGTGATAGCAACGTCGGGGAGAGTTTTCCCCTTTTGGCTTATTTTTTTTTTTAGTAGAAGCATCAGATTTGGAGCAGAGCGCAGGCATCTGCCTTCGTGCAGCTCGGGCTGTGCACGGAGCTGCGGAGCAGAGCCCTTGTGCTCCGTCACACAAAGCCCTTTCCCCGAGCGAGGCAGTGCCCTGCGAGAGATAAACAAACTCCTCTGAACTCCGCTGGAGACGGGGCCGAGGGCCATGCCGGCGGCTCCCGGGGAGTGTGCTTCACCGGGGCTTTGCGCAGCCGAAATGGAAAGGGTGATAAAGCGGCGCTGCTGCGTGCTGGCAGGGCTGCCTCCCCTCCTCCATGGCGGCGGCAGCCGGGGCTGGCCCCTGCCCTGCTCCCTGCGTGCGGTGTCACGCCGGGCCGGTTATTTCCATGGGTTCGCTGCGTTTGACTTCTGCCGAACAAAGCGAAGGATCTGGCCCTGGGATCGGAGTTAATGAAGGAAGCTCGGATGTGTTTATTCTCTAGGCTGAGTGTGGGTCGGGGCCTTTGTTGCTGCCCGCCTTGCTGCTGGCTGCAGCGCTCACTGCCGCGAGAGCCGGACCCAGCCCTGGGCTGGCGGTTCCCGAGCAGCAGAGACCGGCGCTGCCGTGCTGGCCACAGCGGCTCCTGCAAACCGGGAGAGCATTACCCGTGTCGGGCTTCTGCTGAGTTCTGCTGGGCTTTGTTGTAATTGCCTTTCTGTGTAGGATGTTCTGCTGCCTTGGTCATTTGTGTCTTCAATCAGGAGGCACTCGTGGTTTTTGGCACCTCTGGCTCAATGGAAGGGGAGTCTTGAAAGAGCCAGGACAGCAGAGGTGCTGCCATGTCTCTGTGCAGCGACAGGAGGGTGGGCACGGGTCACCCCAATGCCCATAGTGCCATCCTCACTGCCTGCAAGCTTGAATTTTTCATTGATCTGAACTGGTGGAATGCATGTATTGAGAACTTAGACTGTTGTTGTCTCTGATCCATTAATGTCTCCTTCAAGTTTGTGTGCTATGTGGAAGAAACTAGTGATTAGAGGGTTGCTGGCCAGGGTTTGACCAGTGAATGGCTTGGTGATGTACCATGTGTGTAGAGGAAGGCCCAAAGGTCAGGAACTATGAGTGATCTGGAGCTTGGTTCAGCATGTACCATGACTCCTTAACTTTCCTGAGTTCAGACTGGGGCCCCTTTTCCCAGCAAGGTACTGACTGCCGTGGCTTCATGCAAAATGAGGAGGAGCAAGTGTTTGCCACCATCCCCTGGTGAGGCGGCTGGTTTGGCTTTAGACTGGAGGTAATCAGCTTCTTCTCTGGCTGTACCTGGGAAGTGTTCCATGCTGTGCCCTGGGGAACATCCCACTACAGATATGTGGTGCTTGGTGAGAACATGTGTGCCCTGACGCCATGCCTGACCCACAGCCTCATCCATGCCCCTCTTAGCCTTCCCCAGGGTGCAGCACGGAAGCCACATAGATACCCCAACATGGTCTGCCTGCTACACTTGGAAGTCACACTTGAGCAAACATCTTGTGCATCATGGAGGAGAAAAGCTGCAGACAATAAATGAGTTTTGATGGTTTCACTGCCAGGCATGGGCAGTCCTGGCTTTTCTGCCCTGCACTCACCATGTGGTGTAGCCAAGCCCACACCTTCCCATGGGTTTGTCAGAGCGTGGCCAGACACAGGAAGGTGTCCTTGTTTGCCTTGCTTCCCTGAGCACTCTGTGGCTGCCTCCAGCCCTTGTTCCAGGTGGAAGCCTCCATTTAAAAACCTGAATGGAAAACATCTCAAAGTTTATTTTCCCTTTAGCCAAGGCTTGGCACACCTCCTCTTTGTTGCTGGTGTGTCAAGATGCTTGAGTCTGGAAGAAAACTCCACATCCAGATCATCAGGCTCACATTCCATAAACACTTCTGCTCTTTTCTTCTCTGAATTTGCCTTGCGTGGTGCAAGATGGACTATTTTGGGTGATTCCTCTGTCCCCATGGTGTCTCGGTGTAATGAGAGCCAAATCCACCCCTGGCCTGTGCCCAGCTGTGCTGGTCTGTGCCTGGGGCCAGAGACCCTCGTGAGTTGCCTGAAGCACAGAGGAGATTTTTTATTGCTGGGGTCAGCTCAGGGCCTGGTGCGAGCCAGGGTGCGATATCCTCTTTGCTCCTTGAGCTGAGATTGTGAGGGATTTTGCTAGAGAAAGTGCCTGAGGTGAGAACATGCTGGGGGTGCCAAAGACAGACTGTGTGGCTCTGGGGGGCATGCTGTGCAGGGACCCTCTCTTCCTCATCTCTCCTCCTCCCCACCGGCAGCCTGCAGATCAGCCCTGGGGCTCGCTGCCCACCTCCTCATCCTGAGCATCCCACAATCTGCCAGCCAAATTGGCACAGAGACCCAGGAGCGCTGGTAATCCAATTTGGGCAGTTTAGCTGCACTTTGCTCTCCATGCTGCTGGCCGGAGCTCGGAGCTTTAATCCAGCTAATGACCCCAGCTTGAGTAACCAGCACCATTCTCTTGATTCAGTTTTCTTTCCTGTCGCGATGGTGAAGGGCTGAGGCTGCTTCTGGGTCCTGTCCGTGGTATCAGGAACGGTTTCCAGGTATAGGTATGTGTAGGGACTGGAGGGTGAGGGCAGTGTGGAGGGACACTGCAATCCCTGCTTTCTCTTTGTGAGATTTCTCCTTCCCTCTTCCCGTTTTTTTTCTTCTCTCCCTCTCTTTCTGGTAAAGATAAGCCCTTCTTCCGGAGTTATTTTGCAACATAGTATTATTTTCAGGAAGGCAAAGCCAAGAAAAATAAAAGCGTCTCTCTTCCTTGGGTTGCCTACTGTTTAATGTACAAAATACAGGGGTGGTAATTGCATTAAAACATGTATAATTATACTGGAGGGAGGAAAAAAAAATCCTGCTAATTGCACATGTGTTTTGAACTGATAAATGTTGAGTGACTCTTCATGTTTTCTTGGGAGTTTGGAGGAGCAGAGATGCAGTCTGGCATGTGAGGGGTTGGGAGTGAGGATGGTTTCCCAAAATCATTGGGAAGCTTGGATTCTCTGAGCACCTCTAGGGTAGTGTCAGTGTCGGGGGCCCGATCCTTTGCACTTCACCTCCCCATCCAGGCAGGTCTTGGTGTCACTGTAGGAGCCCTGTGAGTCCCTTTGCTTTATGTGTTTAGTTAAACAACTGTTTGTCTGTCAAAATATTCAGGCTTTCTCTCAGAACTAAATTCCTGGCAAGAGAAGACGCAAATTCCTGTATCAGGGGGAGAAATTTCTTGTGTGTGTAGCCCCACATCCATGGGCTGTTCCTCCACTTTACCAGGGTGTTGGCAGCAGCGGGTGCTGCTGGGGGGCAGGGGGGAGGAAGGATGGTCACACTAGTTTCAAGTGGCACGATGTAAAAACCACATTTCCTCCTGTGAGTGCCGACCGTCAGAGCTGCCGATAACATCGCAGGTAATTATAATGGCAATAAGTTTTTTGCTTTGTGCATGCGGCCGGGCTTTGTGTACGGGCGGTTGCTTGGCTCTTCCTGTTCAGACTGTTAGTTTCAACAGGGGAAGAGGAAAACCCAAAAATATTTTAGGAGGAGTTTAAAAATAATCTTGGAGCTTGGCTGGTGGGCAGGATATTTCGCAGGATCGTGTTCCCTGCTGGTCCGTGTCCAGCTTTGTGGCCCTCGGAAGGCTTTGCTGGATAGTGTTAAGTCCTGTGTTGTCATTTTGGCCAGCCTGAGGGCTTGCTGTTGGGCTCTGGGAGCTGGAGTGCGATGGGAGTCTGCCCTGGGATTTACTTTTGCACTGGGTAGATCTGGCTGCCCTGTAGCAGAGCAGTGTCAGAGCCGGGGCGTGAGCCCCAGGTTCCAGCTGCCACGGCCTCTGTAAAACATTTGTATCTGTTCCCCAGCGTCGCATTCCCTCCACCCCCATCTGCTTCTCCATGGTTTTTATTCCTACAAGTGTTGGCATGCTGGCAGGGTCCCTGCCCGCCCGCTGCTGCTTATCTCCGTGTCCGGCTCCTGGATGGCTGCTTCCTTTCTGGAGTCAAGGGGGGGCTCTCCCCTCTCTGCTGGGACCAGAATCGGCCCGATGAGCCCTGCTGAAGTCAAGAACCTGTTTTTCAGGCTGATGTCATCGGGAAGAAATGGGGGAGGAGGAAGGCAGCAAAGCAGCGCCGTTTCCGAAGGAGAGCCGCTGCCGAGCCCCATGGCGCTGACAGCGGCCCCGGCTTCCAGGGCTCCCGCTGTTATTCCTTATCAGCACGGCCGAGGTGCCAGCGCCCCACGGGAGAGGTCCCGCTCTGCACGGCCTCGTGCCTGTGTGGGAGAGGGCTGGGAGGGAGGGATGCGACGGTGCCAGGGGTGTGTGTCAGCTCCCAGCGCAGCAGGATCTCTTGGCCCACTGGCTGGGCCTTGTATGGCTCCCTGGCCTTCCGTGGGGGTGGTGGCACTTGCTGGAGCTGCTATCCAGCCACCTTCATTAGCAGAAAGTGGGTTTTTGGCAGAGGTGCTTGGACAGCCCTCCCAGCACAGGCGAGCAGCTGCCTCCTCTCCGTTTTGCACTGAAGGAGCCGGTCCATGATGCTGATGCCTGTTGGAATCTCAGCTCCTCATGCATGGCATCAGGCCATAGTAGCAAGGTGATGCCTGTGTGTAACATGGCTTGGGGCTGCAGCTGGGATCTGCAGGAGGAGGAGAAGCCTTGCTCTGCTCTCCCTCCCAGCCAGCAGCTCATGGCTGCACCCATGCTTGGAAGTGTTCTCTGCCCAGGTCTGGTGGGTGAGACCCCCTTGCTGTGGGAAATTGGGATGGGGTGTGTTGTGTTGGTACTGCCCATAGGAAAGCAGAGTGTGGGCACAGCCACTGCTGTGGCACCTCCCTGTTAATATCAGATGCTCTTTTCCCATGGTGCTGTGAATGAAGATGCTTTTGGACTCTCAGAACAGTTTTCCCTGTGGTGGTGTTGCTGTGGGGGAACTTTTGGGCTTTTCCTGTCTCTGCCTGTCCCATTGCCAGGTGAGGCTCTGCTCTCTCTCTGGATGTCTCACTTCTCCTGGGCCAGCTTCCCCTTGGGAAAATAAAACAGGGGCTATGCTGAGCTGGAAACTCTGCAGGGGAAGCAAAGCCAGGACCTGAACTGTTTCCAGCTGTGGTTCTTTGGGCAGCATAACTGAAACAGCAGAGGGGGAAGGATGGGAGGATAATAGGGGAAGGAGAAGCACACATGGCTTGAGAAAGCTCATTTGGAGAAGTTTTGTGGTTGTTTTAATCAGAACTAATGTGATGGCAGTCGTGCTTGGCTTGCCACAGGACAGCACAAGTGCTGGTGTCAGCAAGGGGCCAGGCAGAAGCACGGGAATTTCAGCTTAACTGGGATTAAACCAACCCCAGAATGACCTCACTTTGCTGGAGTAGAGGGGATCCAGCAACCAGGAATCCTCCTGTGGCAATGCTCCATTGCAAAGAGGGAGCTCTCCAGATTCCCTCTGGGATTTGGGGGAAGCGCTTGTGAGAGAGAGGTGAAAACGCAGCTTGGAGAGCTGGGCTGGAAGAGGGGCATGGATTTGGGGAGGGTAAGATCATGTCTTGTGTTTGTGGCTGCCCTGGCCCAGTGAGGGATATGGAGCATCAGGCTGGGGAGTGAGAAGTGATGTGTTATTCCCCAGGGAATGAGATCAGACAAGGGAAGGATACTGATGGCCAGAGGATCTCTCGTTGGACTTCCCTGCTGTTGAGAGACAGCAGGGTGACCTTCTGGGTTTCTGCAGGTCCAGCTGGACCAAGGTGACCTCTGCCAGCAGGGCTGGTTTTTGGAACATTTATGTGGGGCAGTGGACTGATGGGTTGTGAGAATCAGAGTCTGGGAGTGTGTGGGCCAAAGCTGAAGGGTGAGGTGGCCTTCAGGGAATTTGGTCTGTACTACTTTGTTCTTAAGATGGGGGCAAGATGTTATTGATTGGTCCTGATTGAGGTGACAAAATTCACATCAGTCTGGTGTTTGAAGCCTTGAGTTGACCTGGGTGTTGGTCAGGAAGCCACAGTCCCATGGCTGGTGTCCTGGTGCCTTGGGTTGGGGTCTGTGGATGATGAGAGGCACAGAGGGGTTGGAGGTGTTGTGCTCTGTGTATGCTGATGGACAAACTTCCTGAAGTAGGATGGGAAGCAGCAGGCTGTGTCCTGTGTGGATGATTACCCACGGGCTGTGCACTGGTCTCCATTCCAGGCATCAGGTAATCCAGGCCTGTGTGCTCTTCTCTGCAGGGACACAAGGGAAGGTGGGGGGCACTTTCCTCCTGGGAAGCCCAGATCCAGCACGTGGGCTGCAAACAGAAAACCCCTCAGCAGCCCTTGTAGGGTCCCTGTATGGACTGTGATACCCAGGTGAGTTGTGGGAATAAGGCAAAGGACAGCCTGCAGCTCTCACTTCTGGTGTATGGATTTGGGAAACGTGTAAGGTCTCGGTCCATGCCTGGTTTCCTGGAAGGGCTGCTGAGGCTGTCCTCATGTGCCTCTTTGCCTTGGGACGCTGTGGTTATGAGGGCCTGGGTTTCCATCTCGGAAATGCTTGTGAGCCCTTCTTGGAAGAGCTCTCTGCAGAGCAGCCTGCAGTCTCTTGGTGGTGAGTGCACGTAGTGGCTCCAGAGCTGTTCTGGAGTTCAAGCTGTTCTTGGCGTGACATGACTTCTTGCAGAGGACCAGAGAAGGGGAATTGTGCACTTGAGAAATGCTATTTAATTTCCTCACTGCTTGTTCTTTTATGCTCCTTTTTGCTGAGGGTCAAGCTTCATGAGCCCTTGGGCAGTAGATGGCTGCTTCTCCTTGTCATGTTTCGCAGAGCAAAAGAGACTGAATTCTTTGCCCAGAAGATTCTTGCAGAGCAGGAGTAGAAGCTGGAGTGGATGGCAGGAAGGAGTCCTCAGCCCCTGCCTGGGAGGGATGGCAGGAGCCTGGGAAGAAACTGAAGATGCTGAAGATACTCTTGATTGGGTGATAGTAATGGAGATTGGGGCAGCTTCAGAGCCTGCCATTGATTTCATCAGGGCGTGGTTTGAGCCAGGGATGAGGTTTTAAATGATTTAACTCACTGGCTAGGGAGGGACCCCAGGCAAATAGTTTTCAATGACTGTATGCAGTGAAAGAAGGAGTTAAAGTTCAGCCCTGTTGCAGCAATTGCATATGTAGTGCAGCTCGAATTTGTACCACCACCAGGCTTTCCTCATTGCAAGGCTTTTCCCAGGCAGATGAACCTAAAAATACACCAGCTCTAGGGTGAGGCTGCCTCTCCTGTGGCCTGAAGGCTTTTTTCTCCCCTGGATAATCTCCCCTCTCTCCCCTTTGCTAATTACTGGCAGCTTGTAGCTGGTCCCTTCTTGACTGTTTCTTATTGCTGAGAGCAGCAAGTGACTTGGAGGGATTACAGGTAAAGGCCCTTTAGATGCCATTTCCCCTTTTGTGGGTCAGTTATGTGGGGGTTTTCAATACCACACCTTCTCTCCTCCAACCTCCCTTGCTAAAGTGCAAGGCTGTAAAGCTCTTGGGGTGTTTTGCTGGGAGTGAACCTGCTGGGGTCGTGTTGATGGAAGAGCAGGGATGGCAGGCGGGTCTGTGAGTGCCAGATATGCACCTCTGTGCTTGTCTGTATGTTTAAACCCTGTCTGTGGGTGCTCCCATGAGAGCTGCTGCTTTGTAGGCTAGTGCTGACTCTGGGACTTGCTGCCTGGATGAGTGGAGAGGTGGTCCTTAACTCTCTGTCCAGTCTTTGCCTTTTAAGGTTAGTTTTTCCATCCCAGTACTCTTGCTTTGTGCTATCAAAAGTGATGATTGTTTTCCCAAAGTGATGATTGTTTTCCCAAAGTGTGGTCTCCCATCCCAAGCACAGGTTTTTCAGCGTACTGCAGGACCAGGGAGCTCTCAGCCTCAGGGGAAGAGTGCTGCTGCCACCTCTCCAGCAGCCAGGAAGGGGGGCACTGGCATCTCTGGGGCATGTCCATTGCCTGCTGCTGAAAGGCTCATTGGAAGAAGCTGGGATGTGTGAGTGTTGGCCCTGCTGAGGTGGGTAACCCCCTTCCAAGTTTTGCAGTGGCTGCAACATCTCAGTGTGGCCACTTTGAGGTGAAACTGTGAGCAAATGCCCTTTCCAGTGGGGGATGAAGGAAACTGGGGCGGATTTGGCTCTCGTGCTGGCTTTGTTTCTGATGGCTGGTTTCCTTCTATAAATACATGTGTATGTGTATATATATATATATGTGTGTGTGTGCACATGGAAATCAAAACACAAGCCTGTGGTACTGTCTGGCTGGTGGTGTGGCCCCTCTGTGGGGTGAGTCCTGGGGATCAGTGCTCAGTGCTGCAGATGCTCAGTGCTGCATCACTTGCAGCCCAGCAGCACAGCTGCCTGCATTTGTGGTCCTGCTCTCCCAGCTAGTATGCATGCAACTGGGCTGGGGTGAATTATTTTGTTACTGCCTGTTTCAGGGCAGGGCTCAGCTCCAGGGTATCTGCCCAGGGTTTTCCATGCCTTTGGACTGCACTGGATGTGTTTGTGGTGCAGGTTTTGCTTCCTGGTGGTGGCAGTCTATGGTGGCCCTGGACTGGGTGGTCCCAGGGTGAGGTGTTCCTTGAGTGCAGCCCCAGGGGGTTTGGGTGCCCTGTAGTTTAAAGAGTGTGCCAGTGGAGGAGCTGCCCTGCCTTAGCTGCACTGTGACCTCTCCATGGCACTTGGAGGCTGTGTGACAGCAGGGAAATGCTCTTTGGCTGCTGCTCCCACAGGCAGGGAGCAGGGGCTGTGCTGGCACACATGCTCCAGTGCAGGGCTGCCTGCACTGTGGTGGGCTTGAGCCCTGCTTTAGTTCAAAGTTCAGGAACCCCTATCACTGAATCCCAAAGAAAGCAGACAAACTAACCATTTGTGCTGTTTTATTTTTATTAATCGTTGCTGATGTTTTTGAGCAGGACTGGACAAAACCACCACTGGTGTCAGGTCACTAGGACAAGATGTTGCTGCTGCAGTATATTTAGGAGCAGAAATCTCTGAGGAGCTCTGCAGAGTGTCATCTCTCAGCTTGCCCCAGCTCTGCCTCACTTTGCTCTCGTTCCAACTTATGATTTGCAGTTCCCTACGTTAATTTGGGAATCTCCTGTTGGGCTTTCTAGCCCTGGTTTGTGGCAGCAGCTCGACCTCTAGTTCTCTCACCCACTTCCTGAAATAGAAGCAATGAATCATAAAAATGCACCAAGAAAGCAAGTTCCCTGTCATGCTCTCTCATCCTGGCAGGAGATGCTCTGGTTGGCATCCCCACGCTGCACCAATCTCCCACTGTCACCTTCCCCATCTTCCCCATTCCTTCTCTTCTTGGCATGTCACTGACTCGTGAATTTGGTATTGGTGCTGGTCTCCTTGCCAGGCAGCCACTGTGCTGCTCATGGGAGCAGTGTCTTGGTGGCAGCTGTGCCAGTTTCTTGGGGTGGGAAACCACTCTCTGGTTTCCTTCAGGAAACCCCAAATGCCTGCAGCTGGGCTGTGGCTTTCTGGGGTAACCAGTGGGTTTGTGCTGACAGTGCCACTCGGTCCCACATCAATGTGGTTTGGGGCTTATAAGCTCTGATCTGGGGTTCTTGTCGTTATTCTCTTACCAACAAGCTCAGAAAAATGAAGATTCTGAGCAGTGTGAATGTCTTCTGGGAGTGCCCTTGCCCTGACAGTGTTGTCCATACCTGTTCTTTGTTGGGAGGCTCCCAGTGTTGGAAAAGGTGGTAGGAATGGGTGCTTAGGACCATGGGGATGATTTCCAGGGTGGTGCTTTGGTTGTCTCTACTACCATGGAGCTTTATGGCATCTGGATTTGGTCTCAGTGCTGCTCATGCGCTGTTGTCCAAATGTCCCTTGAGACTGTTGTCTTGGAGGTGGATGTGTTGGGAAGCCGAAGACAGCAGGGTGAGGAGCATTGTGGGCAGAGGCAGATCTGCAGAGAGGGTTTGGAAGTGGTGCAGAAGCTTTGCCCAGCGTATCTGGGGCTCAGGGGAGCTGGCAGGGCTGCAGGGGTGGCCAGGGCTGGTCTTGCCCTGAAAAAGGAGAGGGGAGTCTTGTCTATGCTGAGAGCTGGAGAAGGGGGAAAGAAGTTTCTCCCTTTCCTTAGATCTCTCCCAGTCTGGCTCTGTGGCTTGGGAGGGGAGCAGCGGAAGTGAAGGATGCTGTATGGAATGTTGAGGTAGCTGTATGGCTCAGTGCTGGCTCAGTTTGGATGCAGCCCCCCAAGGTTTGCATGTGGCCTAGCTGGTGGGTCCCACAGCCCTGCCAAGGGCAGGATGCTGAGGCTGGGGCAGCTTTCAGCCCTGCTGATGTGACAACTGGCTGCCCTCTGACACCCTGCCTCGCCAGGGCTGGGATCTGGCAGAGCTGCCAGTCACCGCGGGCCATATTTCCTACCTGTGCCACTCTCTGCTGGGGATCCTCTTGGAGGTTATCCTGGGCTGAGTCAGAGATGGTTGATAAGGAGAGAGGGAGAGGCTCTCTTTCTCCTCCACTCCCTTCTGGAGTAGTTTATCTGCATTGGCTGGGAAACTGGGCTGGTGCCCCAGCCATGAACCTTGGTCCCACCTGGGGCGGATGGGTTGTGATGGTGGGATGGGCTGTGTGCTGGCAGGGGGGTTTACACAAGCCCAGGTTAGTCTAGGGGTGCTTGTGCCTGTGTGGGGAGGACGGATAGAGAAGACATGGATGGTATATGATGGAGGGGCTGCTGAACTGACACAGAGAGCAGAGCTGTGCGTTGGTTTCCTGTGGCCATCTCCTCCCTGCTGCCGGGATGCAAAGGTCACCCTGGTGTGGGGTATTTGGCTGGCTCCCCACTGCTTTGCTGCTCCCTGTTGGTGAGCCCCAGCTGTGGCACAGCAGTGGGCAGAGCATTTCATTCCCGCTGTGTGTGCACCCTTGTCCCTCTGGAGCCTCTCAAACCAACTGTCTCATGTCTGGACCTGTGTTTTCTAATGCACAGAAATGCCAGAAGGACAGGCTTGTCCTTGCCATGCCCATGTGCTCCCTCCAGCCCATGACCCTCCTGGCAGGCAGGTGGCAGGATAGCGGGCAACATGCCAGGGCTCTTGGCTTTCTCAACTCCTTTAAAAGGTGCTTTTGAGAGCCTCCTCTGTGTAGGGGCTTGGGCTGTGCTTGCTGCTAACTGGGATTTTGCATCCATTCCCAGCACCGCCGTGGAGTGGGATTGAGGCAGCAGGTCAGGGTCTCTTCTGCATGCTAGAAAAATGTGAAGCAGTGGAATCTTCTGGGTGGGGTGGAACATGCTTGGGACTGCAGGAAAGCCTCCTAACCCCACTTTTCTTTTCTTTCTCCTTCTAGGGTTGACTGGACTGGCCACACCCACGATGCCCTGAATGCTGAGCACAGAGGAAGCAGAGGAGAGTGTTTCCCATTAGCTCCTCCTCCCTCCCCCATCCCTTTAGTTTGGGTTTGTTTCTATTTATTTTGTGGCTGGGTTTGGGCATGGCCTTGGCTGGATGTGAGGCTGCTGCAATGTGGCTCCTTTGGCTCAAGCACCACTTGTCCATCCACATTTGGACCTTGCTGCTCTTGGGGAGCACCTGGCTACCGCTGGCGGAAGGCAGCCCCAAATCTCCCTTTAGGACTTTCCCGGTTACAGACTGGAGCTTGACACACTTGGTGGTCCATAACAAAACTGGGGAGGTCTACGTGGGGGCTGTCAATCGGATCTACAAGCTCTCCAATAACCTCACGCTCCTGCGGACCCACGTGACGGGGCCCGTGGAGGACAATGAGAAGTGTTACCCTCCGCCCAGCGTCCAATCCTGCCCACACGGGCTGGTTACGACCAACAACGTGAACAAACTGCTGCTGGTGGACTACTCGGGGAATCGGCTGATTGCCTGCGGCAGTGCCTCCCAGGGGATTTGCCAGTTCCTGCGGCTGGACGACCTCTTCAAGTTGGGTGAGCCCCACCACCGCAAGGAGCACTACCTCTCCAGCGTCAACGAGTCGGGCACCATGTCTGGTGTCATCATCGAGGTGCTGAATGGGCAGAACAAGCTCTTCATTGGGACGCCCATTGATGGGAAGTCAGAGTACTTCCCCACTCTCTCCAGCCGCAAGCTGATGGCCAACGAGGAGAACGCGGAGATGTTTGGCTTTGTCTACCAGGATGAGTTTGTCTCCTCACAGCTCAAAATCCCCTCGGATACACTCTCCAAGTTCCCCACCTTTGACATCTACTACATCTACAGCTTCAGCAGCGAGCAGTTTGTTTACTACCTGACCCTGCAGCTGGACACCCAGCTGACCTCTCCCGACTCCACTGGGGAGCAGTTTTTCACCTCCAAGATCGTCCGCCTCTGTGTGGATGACCCCAAGTTCTACTCCTATGTGGAATTCCCCATTGGCTGCGTGCAGGACGGCATCGAGTACCGGCTGATCCAGGACGCCTACCTGACCAAGCCTGGCAAGGCTTTGGCCAAGTACCTGGGCATCTCAGAGCAGGAGGATATCCTCTTCACCATCTTCTCCCAGGGCCAGAAAAATAGGGTTAAGCCTCCCAAGGAGTCTGTGCTCTGCCTCTTCACGTTGAAGAAGATCAAGGATAAGATCAAGGAGCGTATCCAGTCATGCTACAGAGGGGAAGGGAAGCTCTCACTGCCCTGGCTCTTGAATAAGGAGCTGGGCTGCATCAACTCAGTAAGTTCCCACCTGTCTTTACTCAAGCTAGACTGTTTCTGGTTTCTGGTGGTGTTCTCTACCTGGACCTTCACCAGTGATTTGACCTGAGCTGTGTTTTCCCTGTGGATATGGGCAGTGTCAGTGAGTTGGGGCTGGCAGGGTGGTATGCTCAGGCCTCAGGGCATCTGCTGCAGCTCTGCTGTGGAGTCCCTTGCAGAGGGCATGTGTGGGTTTGTGGGTGTTGTGTCACCTGGTGCTTGGCAGTGGTGTTGGCAGTGGTATTGGAAGCAGCAGGATGTGCAGGACACGGAGCATAGACCTGATGGAGGGAGCTGGGGAGGCTGGTGGTCCCAGCAGAAGTTGGTTAGATGTTCAGCATGGAGGGACCACATCCTCTCCATGGGGTGCTGGGAGGGAGGCACTGTCAGTAAGGTGGCTTTTGGGAGTGACCAGTGCAAACTGTCATCCAGAGGTGCAGGAGGTGAGTGCTGCTATCCTGGAACAGTGATTCCCAACTGAGGGAGCACTCCCCTCTGTCCCCAGAGAGATGTTTTTTTCCCACCTGGTTCTCACCTGGCTGCCTCTGCTCCCTGCTGGTGTCTCAGCTGCTCAGTGTGGGACCTCTGAGTCCTGGTGGGCAGGGGACCTCCCAGCTTGGCTCTTGGGGTTTGTTTTCTCATGGAACTGTTACTGTTACTGCATTCTTTTGTGGGCAATCTTACGAACCACTAGTAGTTGCTGGAGGCTACAGCTCCAGGTGATGGAGAGGTTATAGGCTGGATAGTCCCCCAAGTAGGCTCAGATGCGGCGCTGAGGCAGGCTTGTGCTGCTGGTGTGTGTTTTTGGGAGGGTCTGGTGGAGGTCCTGACCCACCTGCTATCACCCACCTCCCCCAAGTCCAGCTTGTTGGTGTTCAGCACCCATCAGCAAGCCCCCAGCCGTGCTCAAGCAGAGCTTTGGGTGCAGGCAGGTAGGCAGGGGGGGTCCCTGTGGAGCAGCCCTGCCCTCTCTCCCACCGTCCTCGCCGCCGCGCTGAAGGAGACAGCTAACAGCTGCCTGACAAAGTAAAGGGTTTGCTGTCAAGAGCGCTGGGCTCACAAATCAGATTTTGGCTTTGAACTAATTCAATTTTGCTGGAAAATGATGAAATCGTTACACGGCTGCCTGTTGGGCCGTGCAGCTGCTGGCTCCGGCGGTGGAGCTGCTCAGTGCTGCCTCCCGCGCTCCCGCTCGCCTCTCCCACTGCCCCACCAGCGCCATGTCCCCCGGGTTTGAGGAGGCTGCTCTGCCCCCCTGCCCTCCAGGGATGGTTTTAAACTCTGATGGTCCTAGGATTGCTGCCTGATGGCCAGCCCCTGGGAGCAAGTGGGTCTCAGGGTACTCTCTGGGTCCTGCAGATATGGCTCTTGTGGGGTGGAAGGATGTGTGCCATGATGGGGAGGCTCCTGCTTTTGTATGAGTTGGGCTGGGGAGTGACACCCTCCTCCAGGAGAACCAGGTGGTGTTTTCTGTCCCTTCTCCAGCTGCCAGGCAGAGTGGGGCAGGACATGACTGGATCATAAGTCAAGCCCTCAGCTCCTTGCTGTGTTGAGCACAGGCCAAACTAGACCACTGGAAGTATGCAGCCTCTTTCTGTCAGGAATTTCTGTGCCCCTGAAAAATAAAGCCACCTCTGGGGTGGGTCATAGCAGTCATGGTGGGTCACCATCTCTTGGTGGTGAGGACTGGCCAGAAAATAAAGGACATGCTGGTTTTTTTTATTAATAAGGAGGCAAATGTTATTGCTCAAGTCAGTAGTTGCTTGGCATTTACACCCCATCCATATGGAAATGTACAAGGAGCTCTCCTTCTCTGCTCCTTGGCAGTAAGGAGCTGAGGCTGCTCAGTGGCAATAAGGAGCTGAGGCTGACCCATGCTGGAGAAGGTTTTGTCAGCACTGCACTCCCAGACATCAAGCTGTGCAGGGCCAGTGGATACTCATCCCCAGTGCTGCACGGTAGCTCTGATTCTCCAGAGCTGGTGCTGGAGCTGGGAGGAGAGGCTACCAGGCTTGGCAGATAGCTCAGGAGGTGTTAGTGATTCCTCTCCAGTGCTGGTAAGTGGAGTGAATTCCTGCTTCCCATTTCTCTCTCCCTTTTTCTGGGATCCTGTGATCTGAAGTGGGAAGGAGGAGGGAGCTGGTTCTGTAGGGAGGCTTCTCGCACTGGTGCACTCAGACCTGAGCGTGGGCTTCCAAACGCAGCAGAGGCACCTTGTGGAAGTACCCAGGCCATTTCCCTGTGCCAGCCCCACTGCCTGAAATGCCCCTGACCCTCTCCAGAGGCTTTGCTGCTCCCAGGTTTCACTGAGAGGGGGTTGGTGCTGTGTAGCCAGGCTCTTTTCTTCTCCTGTGCAGCACAGGGCTGGGATGTCTTTGTGTCTGGGGCCAAATGTGCTCAGCACATCTGCCCAGTGCTCCTGTCCCCAAACTGGGGGGAACAAGGACTGGTGTAGCAGGGCTGGGAAAGGCCACTGGGCTGGAGCTGGAGTGCAGATGTTGCAGCAGGGAGTTATTTAGAGTTCCTGGAGCCCTTGACTCCTGGGCTGGCAGTGTGGGCAGAGCCAGTTCCTGGAGCCAGCAGGATGTGGCATCAGCTTTCCCTGGGCTGCCCCGGGGAGAAAATGAGTTTTGACTCCTCAGTAAGGCTTGCTGCCCAGCTTGCTGGCACAGGACAATGGCTGGTGACAAACTGGCTGAAAGTGGGCCAGGATAAGCCAAATCCTTTCCGGGGCAGCCAGGCTAATGCAGGTGGTAACAAACTGTACCACACTCGGATTATTCCTGAGCAGCGATTAATGCACAAAAAGCCTGGCATCCCAGCCTGGCACTTAGTACCAGCCTCCAGTAACCTCCTCCCTGGCTCTTTGCATCCCTCCACATCCTCCATCACAGCCCCTGGAGGTGCACAGGGGGAATGGGGTGAGCCTATAATGGTGTTAACTGGCGAATTACTGGCTAATTAATAATGCTGAGTGATGCGAGCCTTGTCGTGCTGTCTGCTCCCTCATTGCTTTCGTAAGTGGGCTTGAAGAGAGGCAATGAGACAAGGCATATCAGGAGACACCCGCTCCTGCTCGCTTGGTGCTGTGGGCCTGCTTTCCCCCTCCTTCAGATCCCTTTCCCCAGGAAATCCGAATTTCCTGACCCTGTTTTGAGGAGGAAAAAATAGTGCTGGGAGGGAGAAGACTGCTGTGCTGTGCAGATAGCTACCCTGGGGTGTCTGAGTCAGGGGCAACTGAGAGGGGTGCCAAAGAAAAGCAGGGAAAGAAAAACAAACAATAAAAATAATTTTAAAAAAAGGCCCAAACCCCCAAAAGAAACACTGCAGCCCCCCTTGCAATAGGCTGAAGGCTGTGGTCCCTGCAAAAACCCATGCAAATGTGAGAGTGGGCAATTCCCAGTGTCTCCTGCCGATCCCAGTGTCTCCTGCCGATCCCAGCATCCACAGGCTCAAATGCTGCAAGGTCACTGGCCCCCACGGACCGTGGTGTGTGTCTGTCCCTGCCAGCACCGGCTGGGGCACAGCTGTCCCCTCTGTCCATCCTGCCCTCCGTCCCTCTGCCTTGCCTCTGCCTGCATCTGCCAGGGATGTCGGTGGGTTCCGTAACCCTGGCACTGCCGCCCTTGGCCCGACCTCTGTGCCGCCTGCGCTTCCCTAACGAGGCAGTTTGCTGTTAATGAGCTAATTGTCGGTGTAATTATTTATCGAGGTGGTGTCGGCATGGCGGCGGCGGGAGTTCCTCGGTCCCAGAGCGCAGCTGTATTTGTCATTTCCCAGAGAGTATGTTGAGACAAAGCAGAGAGCAGTAAACACCATAAACATCTCTCCTCTTGCATATTCAGCAGCCGTGGGGTTGGGGAAGCTGCAGATTGAGCTCAGAGAGAGCAGAACCTGCACCCAGGGGTGCCAGGGCTTGAATACCTTTGTGGCATTGCCCTGAATCCTTCTGCTACTGCAGATGGCTGAGTGGAAGGTGCTGGGGTTTATTTGGGCTGTGGGGGACAGAATCTCTCCCCTAGCAAAGCAGCTGAGAAATCCCAGGTATTTGGATGGGAGCTGTGTATCGGCTGGAGCATTGCTCGCATCTCACTCTGTGATTAGGAAGATAATTTTTTAGGATCTGCTGTTTTAAAATTCCTAGCCTCATAATGCAGAGGAGGATGCTTAGTATGTGTGCTGGCCAGTGGATAGGAGAGGGCAAGGCTGGCATTCAGAGGATGAGTGGAGAGGTTGTGATTTTCCTTCCCTCTTTTTCTTGCAGCTGCAGAGACGTGCAGTGCCCCATGTTCCTGTTTTGGGGATCCCCACGTCTGTTATGACTGGCTGTAAGAGTTCCCCTAGTTCAGGGAAGGATGAGCAACAGTCAGGCGGGGAAGGGAGATGATCTTTGTACATTAACTCAGCACCCAAAACCAGAAGTTAGAGTAAGTGAGGGGGCAGCCCAGCATCCCCAGAGTGCCTGGTGGGCTGAGTGTGACTGGTCCTTCCCTCTTGGAAGGCTGGCACAGCATTGAGTTCCTGCTGCAGGAATTGCAGGGATTGGGACCTGCAGGAACTGCAGGGTTTGGGACCACTGGCCCTGGAGCTGGAATGGTGGCACAGTGAAGAGGGCGAGCAGCCTTGCCATGGCTGTGGGAGGCCAATGCCATTGAAGCTACAGGTGTATTGTGCTGGGGCATGGAAAAGTGGTGTGTTTTCTCCCCTTCACATGGGTGCCTGTTGGTGGGAGCCGGTCTGGGCTGATCCTCGCTTCCCAGGCAGTGATGAGTGGGAATTAGAGAGCTCTGTACTGCCCTTGCGTACGTGGAGCTTGGGAGCTCGGCATTTTCCCATATGCTCTGTGCACATGCGGTATGGATTTAAAACCCCTTGGGGACTGGCATGCATTTGGAGCCTGCTGCTTGCCAAAAAACCTCTCTCCCCTTTAAATTCAAAATTATATAAGGAGCCTTGTGAAGCGGAAGAATCCTGTGACCGGAGCAGGCTGTCTCCTTCTCAGCCGTGCCTGCCTTGCCACTTTACCCTCCTGCATCCAGGCTCGCTGCCACCCTTGGGGATTTGGCAAAGCCCTTCACTGCCTGGGACAGAACAGGGATTTTGCTGGTGCTGTGTGACCACGTGAGGCTGTTGCCTCGTGTGGGAACACTGGGAGGCCCATGTGCCCCCCAGGCCAGACAGCTGTTGCCAGGGTCTGTTCTGCTCAGCAGGTCAGGATGAGGATTCTCGAGGTAGGGGTGAATGCTGTGGATCTGGTCCTGGTCCCACTCCCCTGCCTGCATCTCAGCTTTCACAGAGGGCATCCCTTTGTCTTTGCCTTGCCCATCATCGCCCAGTCCTTGAAGGAAGTTCCTGCTCTCATGGCCATGAGAGTGGACTGAGGCCACTGCAGCCCTGCTTCTGCCTTTCCCCAGGCAGAGGGAAAGCTTACAAAAGCTTCTCCCAGATCTGTGGGCTCGAGCTGAACTGAGGAGGCAGCTGGCTGAGCCAGGCTGCCTTGTCTGGGGCAAGGCAGCATGGAAAAAATGTGGGGATTTCCCGAAGACGTTCCTGCGGGAGGAGGAACAGGGCTGGCAGGTGGGTAGTGTGTTTGCTGGAGGCTTTGCTATGTGAAGTGAAGCTCTTCCAGGAGCCCTGACTTGTTTGCCTTGGCATGGCCTTGTCTGGGAAGTGTTTTTTCTTTGGGGGAAGGCTGGGGTGCAGGATTCAGCCCCTCCTGCCTCGCTGCCAAGCTGGTTTTTTTTTTGAAGCTAGTGCTGGGATGAGGAGCAGAAGAATGTGTGTGTGCTGGGGAGCTTGTGCTGGCATCCCACGTGTCTGAGATGGCACTGGCAGGGATGGAGGGGGGAGCAGGGGTGTTCCACTGGCTCCTGCTGTGTTTGTAAGTGCTGCTCTGTAGGATGCAGAGGACAGAGAGCCTTGGTCTGCAGAGCCTGTTCAAATGTGGAGAGGGCCTGCATGCAGTGCATCTGTCCCAAGTGCCTTACATCAGTGTGTAGGGAATGTTAGGGAAATGACAACTCGTGCCTTCCCTTGGCTGGTGAGGTGGGATGGCTGCAGTGGGAGGCTGCCAAAGGTGCTGTAGCTGTGGGGTGGAGGTAGATGGCTGATTGCCATCTGTGAGGTCCAGCGTGTTGAGGCATTGGCAAAAAGCTCATCTCTCCTCTGCTTTCTTCCAACAGCCACTGCAGATCGACGACAATTTCTGTGGCCAGGATTTTAACCAGCCACTGGGAGGGACTGTCACCATCGAGGGGACCCCGCTGTTTGTGGATAAGGAGGACGGGATGACCTCGGTGGCTGCCTATGACTACAGAGGACAAACTGTCGTCTTTGCGGGCACACGGAGTGGGAAGATCAAGAAGGTAGGAAAGCCCTCAGTGACGCTGATGGGGAGGGATGACCCTTGCCTGACTGGCCTTTTGTGGGGTACTGGTTGGGCTGGGCCTCCATAATAGAGTGCCTTGACGTATTTGGGGTAATGTGCAAAGGGCCAGTGAGGGGCAATTTCCCCTTGCTTCTCTCTGCCAACTGAATTTACAAAAACTCTGCCTTTTGGAGGGGTTATGACATTAAGGAAGGTGAGTCCTCTCTGGTGGTTGTTCAGAGCCCATCCCATCATGTCTTGGGGGCAGGTAGGCTTGCCCTGGAGCTGCCATGAGGCAGGCTCTGTCCATCTGGATCCTCTGTCCATCTGGCCTTGTCATTGACCTGGGCAGGGTGGGCAGAGGTGGGTGCTGATGGCTCCAGCCTGGCAAGGGGGAGCCTTCACTTCCTGTACCCTGCCTCGGCACAAAAGGCTGCTTGTCGGTGGCAATTAGCAAATAGCTCCATGCGTGCCTTTCTCTGCCTGCATCTCCACAGGGCACGGATTTCCTGTTATCATAACATCATGCCTATAATTACAGTTGTACATGCCCTGTGTAAACATAGCTTCCATTAACACATCCTCAGCCAGGGAGAGGCCATGTGGAGGTCCTGGTAGGGTCCCTGCTATGGACAAGAGCTTGGCTGGGGGGGTTTGGCCCATGTCTCTGTGACTTGTAAGGTGCTTCAGCACTCTGTTTTGGGCACAGCATTCTGCATTTTTGTTACATCTCCTGATCTGTGCAGCCAAGGTGCCCTGCAGGAGGCAGGGTGGTTTCCCTGGCAGGAATCTGGAGCAGAATGCTGTTGTGTAGTCTCCATATATCCTACTTGCTCTGCCCCTGTTCTCCCACGACCCTGACAGACCTGCCTGTGCCCCTGCCTATTAGCAGCGTTTTTGGGGCATGGGCAGCACACGTTGGGGTGGGGGGCATGGTGGAGGGGTCTTCTCTAGCCCCACACCTTCTACTAGTCTTTCTGCAGTCCTTGGAGGGTGCACAGCGGCAGCAGGGCTGTCGGGATGGAGGCAGCTCAATGGATCAATGAGGGATCCAGAGGGACTGGTGTCATGTTGCTGCAGGCTTCTCCTGCCGCTGGGCTCCAGATGGGAGCTTTTAGATGGTGATGGGAAGGGAGGAGCATGTGGGAGGGGGGTTCAAAAAGCCACAGGGACAGTGTTACACCTCTAGTTCCTCAGTCACCTAGAGGGGCTGGTGGTTGGTTTTTAGATGACAAATTGGATTTTTCTTCTAGCTGCTTTTTTTTTCAGTTTTTCCCTGGTCTTTGCACCTTCAGAGGCATTTGGAAGGGGTCAACTAGTGTGAATGCCTGGCTGGTGTGTGGGCTGCATGCTGCAGCCATGACTGCAGCTAGAACTTGATGCCCAGGTGTGGTTTGAGTGTCCTTCCTTTCTCAAGCTTTGTTTTTCCTAGTTTTGAACTTGGTGCCCCAAAGAGCTGGTGTGGCTCTCTGGCCCTGCAGGGCATGAGGACATGGAGCTGATGAGACTCAAGAGGTGGGTCTCAGTCCTGTCTCAGTGCTGGAATGCTAGGTAGATTTTAAAGGCTTATCCTGCCTGGAGCCCCCAGATCCCCTGGTGTTGCAGAGCTCTCTAATGGCAGCCTGGGAGCACTTTGCAGGCTCCAAGCCCAGCACCACGAGGTGCTCTCCTTGTCCCTGCAGTGACCTTGAGGTGGGCAGCCCAGCCCTCCTGCGGCAGGGGCTGCCTGGCTGCCTGGCAAAGCGCTGTCTCAGCAGCTACCTGATCCTGCTGCCTGGCTGCCAGGGCCGGAGGCAGGGGAGGGCGAGGAGGGGCTGCTGACCTGTCTTTGATGGAACCAGTGTGTCCCCGGCCAGCGGATGCGATACCTGGCAGGGGTTCAGCAGAGTGTAGCCAAGGTGGCTCCTCCAGGCAGAGAGGATGTGTGTGGGAGGGTGCAACCTTCAGCAGTGGTTGCAATCCCTCTCCTTTTAAACTGTTGGTGTTTCCCACCGTCCCCTTGGCAAACACCCACACTAGGCTTGGTGCAGCCTGCTGTCCTCCCCACCCTTTCCAGAAGCCCTGGCATCTCCTCTGGGAGAGGAAGGGCTGCACTGACAGCTGGGGGCCTCCCTCCCCACCCTCGGGAGCCCTGTAATGGATGCTGCTCTGCTGAGGGGCACTGATCTCGCCATCTGGGCCGGGGTAAGGTCAGGCCAGAGTCACTGCCGCGTCTGGCTTTTCCTTGGATGGCAGCTCCCATGCCCAGCATTTGTCCAGACTGTTGCGTGCAGACAGAGCCTCCCTTTGTCCCCTCCAAAAAGCCACGCGAGCCTGTGGCTGCCCTGCAGCCTCTCCCCAGCCCTGCCACCAACACTTGCCGTCGGGAGGGCAGGGTGCTGGGCAGCACCTGCTGCCACCACAGCTGCAGGGAGACCCCAACTTTAGAGGGGGTGGAAGGATCTTGCAGGCAATGTCAGATTTGCAAAACTGTCTGTGGGACAGGGGCTGTGGGCTGGGATGTGGAGGCACCAGGGGGATGGAGATCACAACCCCTGGGGTGCTGAGCAAGTTGCAGCAGCAGAACCCGTGGCAGCCCAGTCTCAGCTTGTCCTGCAGCATTACCGGGCAGGCAGTTATCTTTGGCTGATCCCAAGTTATGTGGAGAGGCCAGGCTTGGAAAGCCCTTGGTCCCACGTGCTCACTGTCCTCTGTGCCAGCAGTCATGGGACTGGGGCGCTCGGGGAATTCCAGCCATGCCCAGGTGAACAATGCAGGGATGGGTTCCAACACTGCTGGAGGTGGCACTGAACCACTTCCTCTGTACTCCTGAGCTGGCACGGCAGGGACCTGGCCTTGCACCCTGTAGTCTGAGAATGCTGTGGATGGGGACGTGACATGGGGATGTGAACTATGAGCATGCTGCAGCAGGAATATCAGGGGATGTTTTTGAAAGGGATATGAAGCTTGTGTCCTAATGCTTGGGTTTTTCCTGGAAATCACCTGTCCTCAATTGGCTGTGTTTTTATTGGGCAGTTACAATTTTCCCAGGTTGTCTTTTCTATTTTTCGGGTGGGTAGGAATCTGTGTGTATCATTGCAATGGGAGTGCTCAGTCATGTGCTGGAAAGGCACGTTTGACACTGCACCCATGTCAGCTCTTGAACTGGATATGCCAAGCACTTGATTTTGTGTGTGCTTGAAGTGTTCTGTGGAGAGAGGGAAGAAGTGGGTGTGCTGAAGATGGTGCAACCCCCTCCCAGTAACTGCACCGTGCTGGGCTGGCAGCTGGAAGCTGGAGCAGGGGGACATTCTGGGAGGTGCGGTACAGACCCGGCTGCCCTCCTTCACTGCCATCTGCTCCTCATTATGCAAACACGGCACTGCCTTGGGGCTCTGCTGAGCTCAGTGTAGCCCTCGTGGGTTGACCCAGTTTTGGGTGCTGTCTGGTTATTTTTGGGGGGATGAGCTGAGTTCCTCTCTCAAAGCAGCCAGCAGCTGTCCCTGGCTGCTGTGGAACAGGGAGGCTGTGAGCTGTCCCTCCTGCCACAGCCCTACAGGGAATACCCAGCACCAGTGGGGATCCAGGCACTGGAGATCCCTGAGGCGGATGTGGTTACAGGGCAGTGCAGCCAGTGCATCCCAGCCAGGATAGCATCAAACTACACATCCCTCACAGCCAGCTGAGCTCTCGTTTTTTGAGGATTATCTCTCTCCCCTGTCACCATTGCAATCCCTGTAGCTCCCCATTCTGTCCTGGAACTGGCTGGCCTTGGGCATGAACGCATCGTGTCTCCCTTGGGAATCTGCTCTCCCCCTGGGGCTTGCACTTGCCACGGCTTGTTTATTCTCTCCCACAGAAAGCACAGCTATGTCTGGCTGCTTTGATTTCACTTCTTTGATAATAATAATACTAAAAATACTACTAATAAGAAACTCTTCACACTAAGTGGATTATCCCCATCACTAACAGCAGGACATGGTGCTCCTCTCCTGGCTTGGAGGGGGTTGAGGGGCTGCCCTGCAGCTCCCTGTCCTGTGGGCAGGGAGATGATGGTGCTTTGGGAGAGCAAATTTGGCAGCCTATGGAGGAACCCCCTGCTTGAGTTCTCTAAAAGCTTTGTATTAAGGATACCTCAGTGTGTTCACAACCCTTGGTGTGTCTGGACAGAAAATAGGTGCTGTGGGGAGAGGGAGCTGCTGACCAGGGCCTTTTTGGGATTTTCCTGTTGCCTGCTGGCTCCCTTCTATCACAAAAGCCCCCATGTGTTGACATCCTGGGTGTGATGCATGACCTGATCACGGTCCATGTAAGCTGGGAGAAGAAGCCATCAGGCTCCCTGCCCACCCTGTCCCTGTCCCCACAGCTCCTTTCTCATCACCCTGTGCTTAGTGCTCAGGGCAAGCAGCTCTGGCTGAAAAGGGGCCCTTTGTGTCTCGCGCGTGAAATCCGGCCCCGGAGTGCGCGGGAAGGCTTGGCCCGCCTCGTGACCCTGCTGCTGGCTACCCTACTTACTGCCTGTGGCTTGGCTGGCTTTTCTTTTGGGGTGTGTGTGCGGGGACACAGATTTGGGGCGTGAACCCTGCCCTGGCCCTGGCAGTGTCAGCCGATGACCCTTGAGGACTCCCCAGGCATCGCCCCCTGCGCAGCCCCTGGAAATGCTCTCCTGCCCGTGCTGCTGCCTCTTCCCAGCTGGCTGCCCGGCACAAGGGCCTTTTGTTCCTCCTGCCTCTTCCCTATGCCCTCTCCTGCTCTGTCCCCACCCTCTGGAGACCCACAGCCCCCTCCCCACACGCTTACAGCCCCCCTGGGTGCCGGTGCTCAGCCCTGTGAGCGAGCTGCGCTCCTCGGAGCATGCGCCCACGCCTGTCCCCAATCAATGGCAATAATTTTATTGGCATGACAAGGTAGCCAACGGTTGCCAAAGTGAATCCATCAAATACCTCTTGGCGGCTCCCCGCCCCCTCGAGAGCTCTCACTGGAGTCGTTAAGCTGTTTTAATCAAGGTGGAGGCTGGAGAGCAGGCGTGTTAAGTGGATGGGGTGGTGGGGAGGGGGCGGCAGAGCCTTCCTGTCCCCTCGCTCGTGGCAGGGAGCACTCGGCATCGCCCCATTGCTGCTCAGCCGGAAGGGGCCCCGCTCGCCGGCGTTGGGCTTTGTTGCGCCGCCCAGCTCTGAACAGGATGTCTCATTGTTGGAGGAAACAATTAGAAATTCATCGTGAACTGCTGGCCTCCGGGATCTGCCGGGGCGGCGAGGCCGTGGCTCCAGGCAGCTGCCAGCTTCGTCCTGGGGTGACTCCTGGAGGGGAATGCCGCTGGGGTTCCTGCTCCTGCCTCGTGCACGATGGATGGGGATGAACATTTCCAGGCTCCTGGCGCTCCAAGGGATGCTCCAGCATCCTCATACAGCCTTTGGAAAGGAGAGGAGATGTCAGGGGGCTCACTGCCCTCGAAGTCTGCTCCCCCACCCTCCATCCCCAGGCTTTTTGACTCACAAGCCACAACTCTCTCTCTTCTTTCTCCCCATCTGCTCTGCTCTCAGTGCGAAGCCGGCAGGTGAGCGAGGCCTGGGAGCCTGGCTCCTGGCCAGCCGGGAGGCAGCAGCAGCCAGTCCTACTGCAACCTTTGCTGCCGAAAGCGCTGACGGTGCATGTCTCGCCTCTCCCTGGCGCCGGGCACCCGCAGGCAGCCGTGTGCCTTGCCCCCATCCATCAGCCTGCTCCGGCTGCTCCGGAGCCGCCAGCCGGCAGCGTGGCTGCTGGGCTTCACCCGTGTCAGGCAAGGTGACTTTTGGGCAGCAGTGCTTTGTGAAAGCCGGAGGAGGCTCGGGGATGGAGGCGGTTCCCAAAGACCCTGTGTCTTCCAAAGGGCTACCGGGTGTAAACCTGGCTTCTGTAATCGCTCTGTGAAGGGGTTTGGGGGCAAAATGCTTGGCAGCCCCTCGGGACAAGTCGGTGGTGCCCTGCTGGGTATGCTCAGGAGCTGGCAAGTGCCAGCCAAACATAGCAGCATCACCTTCACAGCTGGTCCCTGCAGACCATCCTGTGCCCTGGCAGGGGCTGCCACCCTGGAAGTATTGTGGAAATAAGGCTGGGAAAGGAAAAAGCAAGAGCCTGTGGGGATTTGTCACTGTGTGCCTCGCTGGTCCTGCCCCTGTTGTTGCAGGGCTGTGTGAGGCATTGGTGGCCATGGCTTTGCAGTGCTGGGAGAACAAAGCACATGAGCGATCTTTGGGGTCGTTGATGGGGATGCTGAGCCCCCATAAATGTTTGGGTCACACTCATTGGGGGCTATTTTTAGGAAAAGGGGTGGGGGCATGCAGTGCCAGCAGTGAGCAGTGGGTTTTCCCTCCTAGCTGGTTGGTTTGGTTGCTGAAGCGTGAAGCTGCTGAGCATTTTCTTCTGCACCTCTCTGCTGCTGAACGCAGGGCTGTGGCCCCTGTCTGTGACCTCTATTCTGCTGGGAAGAGCAGGAGCACGACTCTTGCTTTGGACTGTGCCTCCTGCTGGGGACCTCTGTGGTGGCCCCAAAGGGATAGGGCAGGGGGAAAAGCCACCCCATTAAAATGGAAATGAGCTGGGAGGGTCCAGCTCTGTTGGATCCCTCCTGTTGGAGCCATTGTGCCTATTCACTGGCTAACTTTCACAAACACTGACTAATTTTGGCTTTTCAGGTGGGAGAATGGCTCCTACGTCCCACCAAAGGCAGCAAGGGAGGATGGTTTGGCTCATCAGGAAGGCAGTGGTTTGGGAGGCTGGGACTGTCGGTGTGCCTGGTGTGAAGGGGCAGTGCTGGTGTCCTGCTTTGCCTTTGTTCAGGCCCATTAACCCAGATTTAATGGTGCCTGAGGAATTTGCCCTCAGCCCCTGGCCTGCTGGAGGAGGGAGGATGTGTGCCTAGCAGGAGCTCAGGCAGCTCCAGTTGTCTGGGTCTCTGCGTGTTCCAGCCCTACCCCAGGTAGAGACATGACCGCAGGGAAGGTCAGACATCCCCACGAGCTGACCTCCCTGCTTTTCCCTTCTGGGCTGGGAGGAAAATCCATCATAGATCGAGAGCAAGGTGGAGGTGTGGTATGGCACTTGGGGATGCAGGATGTGGACTCCAGCTGCCCCTTAGTGGCTGCTGGATCCTGTAATCCATCTCTGAGACTTTGATACATGGGTGGTCATTTGTCTCCAAGTCCAGGTGGGGATGGTGTCAGTCCCAGGCTGCTTGGAAGAGCTGCTGTTTGATCTCTTGTCCCCTGCCCTTGTTAATTAATTACAGGCTTTCCTGAAGTGGAACAGGAGAAAGGATGCTAATTGCAGGCTGGTGCTGATGGAGAAGGCAGCAGAAAGGTGCCCCATG
Source organism: Hypocryptadius cinnamomeus (assembly GCA_013400635.1). Classification (NCBI taxonomy): domain Eukaryota; kingdom Metazoa; phylum Chordata; class Aves; order Passeriformes; family Zosteropidae; genus Hypocryptadius; species Hypocryptadius cinnamomeus. The sequence goes on from VYZP01050432.1 coordinate 79,062, forward strand.
GAGTTGGCATTGTGGGGTGAAATGGGAATAGAGGAGCTGGGGTGGGTGCTGGATAGTGGTGAGGGCGCAGACCGCTGGGACAATGTGCTTGTTTCTCTCTGGTTCTTTCCCTGGATGACCTGTGCTACCAGAGCTGATCCTGGCACCTCCCTGCTCTTTGTGTACCCGTGGACCAGCTGCCAGCACGAAACCTCCCCGTGGCAGTGGGAGCAATTGTCTACATGGGAAGCAAGTGGGAAAGTTTTATTTAATGGATGCTTAGTTCTTTTAATGCCATTTAGCAGCTGGAGAGAAGGAAGAGAGGCAGTGCTGTGTGACAAGCCGGCTCTCTGCAGACGGAGAATGGGCTGAAGTAGTGGGGAGCATCCCTACAGTCTGGCAGAGAAAGGCAGGATAATGTGATAGTGCTTTAATTTGTCCACGCTTTGTGCTCTTGAGGGCAGCATAGTTTGGTAGCTTTGTGCTGGGACAGATCTGGCATGACCGGGGTGCTCAGCCCTGGAATGCAAGGAGAGGGATGCAAGGAGGGGTTCTGCTGGTAGGGCGGGTGCTGGGGGAAGCAGCTCCCTCCCACCATAACCCCTGTATGGGCAAAGGAAATAACGCCGGGCTGAAAAAAGCTGGCGTGGTTTTTATTAGCTACAACCCTAATGATGTATTTTGGATTGCTCTCCTGCGTGGATAAAAATTACCAGTCCTTGAATGAAGGGGAAATAAAAAAGTCTCTCTGACCTTGAAGCTGTTCGTTCACTTGTCTTCATTTCATTCCCCTTGGCTGGGGATGCAGGTCAGTTTTGGGTGCTATTTATAGTCTGCTTCATTTGGTGGTTTTCTTTACAAAGCGAAAGGTTGTCACCTTTGTTTCTGATACTGCAGAGAGGAGCTACTCTAGGGAAAAGGAAGAATAAATGAGAAATTTCTCAGAGTGTTCCTGTATGCGGCAAAGCTTTGCAATCTGGAAAGATCAAAAAGCCCTGGACTGCCAACCTGAGCTCCTTGTGTGGAGGTAGCCAGGGTCCATGGTGCCTTGAGAGATATGGGGTGATGCTTTTCTGTGCTGGCCAGTGGCTGCTGGGGCTGATCAGAGCCTTTGTTTGCACCAAAACAGAGATAGTTTCCCTTTCCAGGCAGCTTGGCTCATGTCTCCACATCTGGCACAGTTGGCTTTTGTTGAAACAACAAGTGGGCTTGATTCTTCCTTCTCCCACCCCCATGAAGGAAGCTGTGGCTGTGTTGTCCAACTTCACCGGAGCCACATGTCCACAGAAGCCCGACTGCTGAAGTTGAATCCCCTGCCTGTGCCTGCATCTCCTCCTCCAGCCCTGTCCCTGACAGACAGACTTGTTGAAACAACAAATGTTGCCATAATTTAATTTTCAGGCAAACAATAGTCCGGGGACAATGTTAAATTCATGAAACTGGCTTAATGCGATGACATTTAATGAAGCAATTTGTGTGCTAGCGTGGCTGTGCGTGGCTCTGGAGTAGTGGGGATGCTGCTCCACCCTGCTGGGCACTCCCTCTTTGGGAATAGGCTGGGAAAGGTTGGTGCTCCAGGGTAAAAGAGGGGGGTTGTCCCGCTGCTCTCCAGGCTGTGTGTGCTTCTGCGGTGCAGCTTTCCCATGCTGCTCCCTGATGCTGCTGCAGTGTGGGCTGGGAGCTGGTGGGTTCAAGCTCTGTGGTTTGGCCTGAAGGGAAGGGTTGATGAGGATGTTTTGGAGCAGGAGGGGACTTGTCCTCTGCAGCCTCTTCTTTCCTTGGACTTTTCCTCACTGTGTCTGGAGCCCTGGAAAGGTTTTTTTGCTCCCCTGCTCCCCGCCCCAGCCTCCTTAGTGGGCCAGACTGAAGCCTCAAACCCTGTAGTGCCCCATCTCCCGTGCATGCAGTGCTGCCTCTTCCCTCCAGGGCCACCCTGGGTTGCAGTATCACATGGGCTGTTAAGAGGCTGTTCCCTTTGGAACAAGAATTAGGAATGGGAGAGCAAAGGCTTGGCTTTAGGGGGTTTACAGTTCATAAAAACAGATGAGAAGAGGCAGTTTGGAAGGTGGAGAGACTGGCTGCTTGCTCCATGGGTGGATTGGATTTGTGCCATCCCACCAGCATCCCTTGGGCATCCTGGCACCAGCAACGTGTGGGTTTCTGCTGTGTCCCAGGAGAGGGTTCCCTGCTGTTTCTTCCTCCCCTTGATTGGCACAGCCCTGTAGATCTTAATTATATGCCGGCATCCACAGAGCAAACCTGGTGCTGCTATAGCTGGAGGCTTAACGCTGGTAATGCTGCTCCAAGGGCAGGCAGTTCCCAAGGTAAGGGGTTTCCTTGCCTTTCTAGGGACGACTTGTAATCCTTGCTGGATATGATGGACCTCTGGAGCTGTGGGAATGGGAGCTGGACTAGTGACAGGTGAAGGGATGATGTTAAATGTACATGGGATTTTGGTGTGGTGTTCTTCAGTGGAGCTCAGGGAGGAGGGAGCTGGAGACACACCCATGTGACTTCCTTGGAGAAGCCCATGTCATGTTTCCCACCTTGAAGGACACAGTATCCGTATGTATCCAGCAGGGCTTTTCTCACCTGCAGTCCTCTCAGTTCCTCTTATATCCTCCCAGCCCTCCCAGCAGCAACCCCAATCAAAACCTGAGCTCCACCAAACTCGTGTCACTGCTGATGCTCCTCCCAAGCAGGACTTAAAACGAAATTCTTACTGAAAGACAGCCAGATCCTTCTGAGAATGGATTTTGGGCTCAGCAGAGGTGCTTGTGGGCAAGGTTGAGGTTGTAGGACAGTTTGCAGTCCTGCTGATCTTGGAGGCTGGGTCAGTGCCTGGCTGTTCTCTGGTTCCCCTGACTTTTTATTTTCTGTTAACAGTGGTCAAAAATTAATTGGTAGTTGTTGAGCAGAATGCAACTGAAAAAATTAATGGAGGAAAATATGATGCAGTTTGGTGTGTGCACGCATGTGTGTCTCTCTCTTTCTACATATGTATTTATTTTTCTTTGAAAGTTTCCAGAAATAGGTTTGTGTCTTGGCCAGGGTGACTGCATCTGTAATTAGTTAAGAAAAGTGGGTGTCTTGGTGACAGCCACACAGAAATGCTCAGCATCCCTGGTGAGGATGTTGGGATGTGGGACCTTGGAGACATTTAGTACTGGCAGCTTCCTTGGCAGAGGGAGGGGAGCAGCCTCTGTCCCCTGGATGGAAGCACTGGATCGGGTTGGGCTTACTGCCACCAGCCCTGGTTTCCTGGGGGAGGGTGAGGCTTGTCATGGTTTATGCAAAAACTAAGCAAAGTCCTTTAAAAAGACCCAAACCCCTGAAAACTGCACCTTGCATGCATGGCTCCTGCCAGCTGATCCCCACCCTATGTGAGGGATGGGAACTTCCCCAACTCAATTCTCCCTTTATTTCTCCAGGATTACTCTGTGTTGCTCTCCTTCTCTTTCTGGTATGTTTATGAGCCTCAAGGGATCTTGTTTTTATGCTCAACGCTCAAAATTAAAGATGTGTTTCCAGTAGGTGAGATAAACACTCCCTGTCTCAGCTGGGGGTTTCCTTCCTGCCTCTCCTTCCCTCAAATCTGCTGGTGGGAAAGTGTGAGCCTGTGGCTGGAGCACATAACCTGGGAGTGAGATTCCTGGGCTCTCCCAGGGGGATGAGTCAGCTTCGATACAGGATGTGTGAGCTTTGGCTTCTTCCTCCAGTGGCTTCTTATTTTAAAAGAGGGCAGAAAATTACTGCCTTTGGCATGGAGATGGAGGAGGAGGGAATGGCAGGGGGGTAAATGTGCTTGCTCAAGCTTCAAAGTGTGGTTCATCTTGGTGGCTACAGGCATGTCATGTGACAATGTGATGCTGCTGCCCATCTGCAGGTGTGCTCCTTAAATTGTGGTAACTTGGTTGTATGGCAGCATCAGCATTTCTGGCTGGAGGCTGTGGCAGGGCTGGCCCAGCCTGGGTTGGCACTCACCACCTGTGGTCCCTGCTGGATGTGCTGCTTGGCGTGCCTTCAGCACGTCCCCCTGCTCTTTAGCCACTTATCCCAGAGATGGAGCCCATCTGGGTCCCACCCTTCATGGAGTCCAGCATCACGCCTTCCCTTCTGCAGCCTCATCCTTCCAGACCTCATGCAGTTGATGTTTTCCTTCCCCATTGCCTGCTCACCTGGGATACTGAAAGGAGACTGGGCTTTATTTTGGAAATGAAGGTGATAAAGAGCATCCAAACAGCTCTGGTACTCCCTGAGACCTTATCTGCCTGGGTGGCTGTTGATGCCTCCCTCCTGGGATGGAAGAATCCCACTCACCTCTGCTTGGCTTTGGTTTCCCCTTCTGTGTGCTGTCACACTTGTGAGCATCCTCACCACTGTGCTGTGAAAGCCTCGGCTAGAAACCCAGCCCAAATCTCCAAGTACATGATTTTTCGGCTGAGACTTGGCCCACTGTGCATTTCTGAGTTGAGCCAGAGGTGACACCTCATAGCTGAGGACCAGAGGTATTTTTGCAGTATCTACTGAGCTCCAAGTCGTGCCCTCAGTGTCCCTGCCACGGGTAGCAGCTCGCACTGGTCAAGGCTGTTGAGTCAAAACTGTTGTTTTTGACCCCTCTAACCTCCCAAATTCTGTTTATGCTCGAGACCAGGGAGAAACAGAGAGAGAGTGAACGTTTTTTAAATAGCTTGCGAGTTTCTGGTGTTGTTTTTCATCAGGAAAATGATAGTTGTATAGAGGCAATTAATTGGATGAAAAGTTTCTGGTAATAAATGTCAAGAATGTTTCAAGGATGGTTTGGATAAAATACACTTTTTTTTAAAGCCTCCCAGCAAAACAAAAGCCTTACCCTATTTTGAACCAAAGAGAAACAACTACAAAACTTCAATTTTCTTTTTTTTTTTTTTATTGGTGTGTGAGTGTGCAACGTTTAAGTGCTTTTTTTCCTGCTCAGCCTGTGCTCCTTAAACAAAAGCATGTGTTTTCCTGGCGTGGCTCCCTCGAGGCAGCTCTGTTGGAGTGGAGGGCAGGGGCTGTGGAGGTGATGGCTGCACAAGTCCAGGCAAGTCCTGGTTTTTGGCAGGAGTTGGAGTTCTCCCTTTTTTGGGGTGGGGCGGGGGAAGGGAGGTGGTGGTGGATTGTGGTCAGTTCCCTTCTCCTGCCTGCATTTCCCAGTTCTTCTCTGTGCCAGCTGTGGGTGGTGATGCCTGCAGCCAAAAGGAGGAGCAATCCTGAGGCGTGTGGAGTACTTTGATATCCTGGGGCAGAAGGTGATAAAGGAAAGAATGAAAGCTTCAGAGTGATGTTAGAGCCTTGGCTGCCTCTCCCGGAGCAGCCATCGCCTGCGGCTTGTGGGCTGTCAGTAACCCTGCTCTGCCTCTTGCTCCCTAGAGCTCGGGGAGTTGGCATGGCAAAACTGACATTTTATGGGGGAGGTGTTTTCCTGGTGGAGATGTCTGTTTATATGCATACTCTGAAACATCCCTGGGGTGCTGTGGCTGTGTGAACCTGCCAGGGAGCTCTGCTCACCCCGGACAAGCAGAACCCTGCTGCGTGCTGCCTTCCAGCCACAGCCATACCTTTGGTCCCAGCTGTGGGGTTCAGTGCTGGTGTGTTTTTCATAAAGGCTCTTAATCACATACAGGATGTTTCTGTTTGTTCAAGCAATGAAATCACACAAACAACCCACCCCCAGTTTGGCTTTTGCAGAGCATCAGCTGCTCGACCCAAGTCCTCGGCAGAGCCGGAGCAATCCTCCCCTCTCCTCCTCCGGCTCTCGACCCGGCAGTGCGGCGAGAGCGCGCCTTTCATGCTGTGGACATGCCCTGGAAAGGCGCCCGGCTCTGGGGATGGGATTGCACTGGGCTGGGAGCTGGGGCTGACTCATCACTGGGGCGCTTGGCCGAGGCAGCAGCAGCGTCTCGCGGGAGCCAGAAAGGCTTGGAGACCTTGAGCCGGGACCAGCCCTCAGTTCTGGGGGCTTGGTTGCAGGCAGGCTGCACATGAGGCATGGTGCCCCCCCAGACCCTCTCCTGAGAGGAGCATGGTGGTTTTTTGGGTGGGTGGGAGGTGGGTTGCAGGCTCTTCTTGTTCCTGGGTGCTGGGGTTGGGTATTTTTGCATTACCCCAAGTACTCGGTCCTGGATGGGGCCATCACAAACCTGCCACTGCATCACCATCTTTTGCTTTGGGTTTTGTCCTTCGGGGTATTAAGCAGAAGGAGAACAGGAATGCGTCAGGGTGGATTGAAATAAAAAAAACCCACCCTGACTTTTCTCACTCCTGTTGCGTGCATTGGTCCCATGGCTGCCGTTTCCATGGTAAAGCAGCGGGCCTGTAACCCAGCCCGCCCCGTGCTCCTCAGCATTTGGAGGAGCAAAAATCCTCGGAGATGACAAGAATAATTTAACGAGCCATTAACGAGAGTGGGGGAAAACACGGGAGGAGCTGGAGCAGGGTCGGGGTGGGGGCGAGGGGAGGCAGGGCTGGCTTTTGGCAGGGAGAGGGTCACGTTGGCAGCCTGCTCGCCTTGCCTTCGATGTGTTATGAAGTTTTGGAGGTTGCTTGAAAAGTGTCTGGGGAGCGGTGGCGAGCCAAGCGGGCTGCGGGCCAGCTCACAGCTAAACATGTTGTTGTGTAAAATTGCAGTCAATTAATTTAAGACCTGCCAATTTCAACTGCAAAGCGCTAGGAGGTTCTGTCAAGTTTTCAATGGGATAAAAAGGGGGAAAGGGGGATTAGTTTTCAGCACTTGGACGGGCAAATAGTGATCCTCTGCCCAAGCCTGCAAAGCACCTCCTCCTCTCCCTGTTTCTTTTGCTTGTGGTAAACTCAGCCTCCGCTGATGTTAAAAGTCCTTCTGGTGTGTGCTGTCGGGGCTGAAATGGCTGAAGGATATCAGACAGAGCCTGGTGATCTAGTGGTGACCATTTCAGGGCTCAGGGAAGCACTGGCTGCAGGGAGATGACCCACTCCCCTTTGACTTTACAGTATTCCTCCTCTATAGTCTTGTGGGGAGTATCCCCTCTTTGGCATTCCCGAAGTGGTCTTCCCCAAACTTACTGATTCCTGCAAGTCTGCAGGTCCTGGGCATGCTGGGTGGTACACTGACTGTCTGAAATAGAGGAGGAGCTGGAAAATGCTCAGGGCAGGCCCACGAGGTGCCCCACATCCCCTGTGTGCAGCCTTGGAGGTCAATCCTCACTCATGATGAAGTGCATAGGCTGGTACTCACCATGCAAGAAGACAACCTGCCCCAGAGAGCTGATGGCCAGCTGGGCACAGTGTCTGAACCCCAAAAAGGCTTATTCCCTCATTTCATGGTGGCAGTGGGGCGGTGCTGCTCTGCCCAGAGCCCCTCTTTCTGGTGGTGCCCTCCTTCCAGCTGCTCCCTGTGCCTGTTATCCTCTTGTGCTGCAGGAGCACAGCACTCCCAGTAATGGGACCTGGGCTGAAAACTTTGCTGAGGTTTTGCTCTCTTTATAGAAACTTTAATTTGAAAAGTGTTTCCTGGGTTCTGGGGGGGGTGTGTGTTTGTATGTGCATCTGCAAGCTGGCTTTTTTTTTTTTTTCTTTCTTTTTATTTTTTTCTTATTTTGCAGCTTAATGAAACTTCTGAGAGAGTGCAGCTCTGCTGTGAGTAAGAGTCATGAGACTGGTGGGGCGAGCTGGCTTTGGCTTGCTGAGGGTTGAGCTCCTTCTTGGGGCTGCTTGAGCCTGAGTCTTGTGCCTCAGCTCTTCCCTGTCCTTATCCCAGCTTGCTTTTCCATCCACAAACACACTGTACCTTAGATTTACACACATATGTTCATGCATCTTTCATTCCTGTGGCCTTATACCTGGGTTTTTGCTGTCACCTCTGCCATCACGGCTCTGTGTTCCCAGGACACCATCTCCAAGCACTGTCACTTTCTATTTTGTCATCAAAGGGTGTAAATCCACTTCTCTCAGTGTAAATTCACTTCTCCTGGTGCTCAGAACCAGCTGCATACCCCACCATGGTCCTGGGTTTTTGCTTTTCTGAGCCAGGGCTTTGTGCTTTTCTGTGTAAGGCTTTGCTCAGTGCCTGTGTGTGCGAAGGAGCTGCTGCACGTCCCTGCAGGGCTGCAGACTGCCTGCTCCTCCTTGCTGGCAGGAGAGGGGATTTGGAGGCAGGTCCCTCTAGAGCCAGGCTCTGCTGCTTAGGCACTGCTGTCTGCAGACTTCCCCAGAATATATTAAGCGTAATTTCCTCCTGCTTCACCGGAAGCTTGTTAATATTTCACTGGGGCACGGGGGCAGACTGCAAAGCCCATGCTTCAAAGGAGGGCAGCTTTCAGCAGCTCTGGGGTTGGCTTTTGGTTTTCCCAGCTCTTGCTATAACTCGTTCTGCGGTTTTGAAAATAGGTAAAAATCCCCAACCACCCAGCTGAGGAGAAAGCCCAGGCAAAGCCCACCAGGCATGCCTGTCCCTGCCTTGCTGAGCCAGGCTGTGGCTCTACTGTCTGCTCAGCTCCGCTCTTCCTGCACTGACATTTGGGGAAAAAAATTGTAAATTCATGTCTGGATGCTTTGTGAGCTCACTTGGGTTTGAAATGGCTGGGAGGAACCCGTTGCAGCCTGGATGTGCCCTACTGCTGCCAGCATGGCTTGTAGAAGGGCTGAGGTGGGTTCCCCTTCCATGAGAGGAGATTTTTGGGAATGACTTTTAGGGAATTACTTTTGCTTGATCCTGGACTCCACAAATCGGAGCAGGATTGGCCCTCCAGGAGCAATAACAGAAGAATTACTGCATTGCATGGGCGTCTTTATGTGTTTTTTAAACTGTGCCTCCTAATTATAAATAATGGCTGCGATATGAGATATGATTATGATGGATGGTGATTCTGTATTCCATGTGCATTAGCGGCTTTAACCTTGCCGGGGTAATTATGTCTCATTTCAAATTCTGATACTATTTATTTGAGGTAGGGGACTGGGAATTTAATTTCTACTGCTTTGTCTTTTAGTATTATTATTATTTGAAAAGGATACCTTTGCAAAATTGTTTTTTAATCATTCCCTCCAGTTGGCAGCACCAGTTTATTAATATTTTCAGTGCCCATGTGGGGCTGTTTTGGAAATGTTTGTAAAGGTAGATATTTTGGGGGAATGTGAAGCTGAGGGCTGATGTATAGGAGAGGAGCTATTCCTGCAAGACACCAGTGTGCACCCTGCAGCTTCAGTCTTCCCAGAGCAGCTGCCTTTGGCACTGGCTGCTGCTGACCCACGTGTCTCTGCCAGCCTGGGCTCCCTCCTCACATGAGGTCCCTGGAGGTCCAGGAAGGGCTGAGCCATTGTCCTGCCCACCCCTCACCATCTTCGATGGCACGTTTAATTAAAAACCGCATCAGCCCGAAGATTGTGCACGTGGTCCTTAATCAGTTTGAAGTCTCTGTGAGAATAAAGTAATTATACTACTCGTTTGGTTACAGTAATTAAAACTTTAATTAACATCATTTCCCACCCCTTGGCCTCCCTTTACAGATATTCAGGCATGTGATGGGTGTCTGCCAGGGTAGACATCTTGGGATAAAGCTGTTTATGCTTCTGCCTGTCCCCATCTCTGTTCCCTCCAGCATCAGGTGGAAAGGTCCAGCTATTCTTGACCCTGACCCAGCTCTCTCCAGGCTGCCAAGTGTCATCTGCATTCCTGTGTGGGAATGCTCCATGGCCAAGGTGCTGGCAAGTATTGGTGGGTAGCAGCTCCACTTGACGTCCCCTGTAAGCGCTGGGAATGGTGGAGAGGGTGGTAGGTGTTCCTTGAAGATCTTCTGAGACCTTAGTTTTGAATGTGGCATGTGGTTTGGTCTGGTTTTAGCAAAAGCTGGGCTTTCAGAGAGCAGCCCTGCATTCCCAGGAGGAACTTGTTAAGGAGACAGCCAGGCTCTTCATTTCCCATTGCTTGGACCTGCAAGAGCTGAGGTCACAAGGATTTGTGGCTGAGTGCTATCACGCCTGGAAAGCTCAGGGTGGGCTCCAGCCCATGTGCACCCCATTTTACCCTCCTGAGTAAAATGTGGCCACACCACCCTGTGGTCAGTGATGGGCTCTGTGTTGGCCAACAGGAGCCTGTGCTCCCCAGGAGCGTGCAGAAGGGATTGCTGCCTGCAGAAGGAGGGCAGGCAGTTCTGCATTGGTTCCAAAGGAAATCCACTCTGTGTAAAACCTGAGCTCTTAAATATCTTGAGCAGCATCCTTAGGGAAAGCAATCTCTATATTTAAATCTTCTCAATCTCTCCTTCGAAATTGCTCTGATGCACAGACTGAAGGGTCTAATTTCCATCCTGGTTTTGAACAGGGAGCCCACTGCAGACAAGTGGTTTTCTTTGCTCCGGGTTCTGCATGGTGGGGAGCCATGGCCCCATAGCTTTCCTTTGGCTTTTTGGAAATGTATAAAAGGGTCTAGTGTAGCCAGGGATGTGGGTTTCTGCATTGGAAATGGTGTAGGAGGGCCAGAAGTTTAGAGTATGAAATGAAATTTTAAAATGTGAACAAAAAGGAAGATCACAGAATTTAGCATCAAGACCTCAAGCTGGAGTGAGTGAGAGGGTCTAAATCTATTTCAAGCAAAATATTTGCAGGCACTCTGGTGTGCTCAGTGTGAAGCCAGGCTTAGCTGGCTGTTATCACCAGGATCACTGGCTATGGAATGTTGGAGGATTTCTTCTCTAATCTTGAAAGTGTTTGTGTTTGGAGCAGGGACTGCTTTATGAGGAAAGGCAGGACCTGGAGTTTGATCATGGCGTGTTGATAGTGGAGCTGTTGATCAGAAAAGGTTAAGAAAAAGTGTGGCTGTAACTTTCTGTCTTCTCCTGATGACATGGGTTTCATTCTCATGGAGTCCATCAGGTAATGTATGATTTTGTCATTGAATCTGTAAGAGACTCTGCATGCCCAGTTGTACTGCCTGTGCTGGCTCTTAATATTTAATGTCACTGTGCCCTGTGATATTTAGACCCTGATTGTTTATTGCTTATCAGCTCCTCCCGGGCAGTCTGGTGTGATTTGTCCACGGAGATAAAACACCAGGACAGCTCAGAGCTGCAGTAAAGAGAGGACTGATGGGTAGGAAGGGATCAAAGCTGGTGTTAAATGGATGAAGCTGACCCTGCCGTGCCGTCGGTGTTGTCCTTCTCCCTGTGTGGAGGTGAATGTGCAGTGGATTTTGTTCCTATTATAGTCCCTTTGCTGCAGGAAATGGCTTTTGGCTCTCATGCCATGGAAATAGTGGCTGGTGCACTTATGTGGTTGGAGCTGAATGAGTGGGAGGCTGAGATGGGGGTGCAGAAGGTACTGGAGTCTGATGGATGGGTAAATCCAGACATGAGCCATTGTGCCTGCTCAGGCAGCCCCGATGAAAGAGGGGTTGACTGGTGCTGAACTCTGTGTGGGGCTGCTGGGGTGGGAGGGGAGCTGACCAGGGGGAGTAACCTGAAACAGATCCCCCCTTGCGATATGCCCCTCTACAGCCTCTGTGGGCTTTTTGTGCCGCTGGCTCCTCTGTTTGCAAGGCCAAAGCCCCTGCCTAGTCCTCAGGCAGCTCCTCTCTCACTGCTGTGTTGTTTAGGGACCAGGAAGGAAACAGCTATTTTCCTGGAGCTGAGAGGGGAGGAGGGATCCAGCTGATCTCCAGCTGTGCTGCAGCCCTGGGAGCTGATACTTCCTCCCTGACATGTCCCTGGTGAAGGCCTGTTACCCCCTCCCTGCCTTTTTTCCCTGGAAATGGTGTGGTGCCCATTCCTGTTCTCAGGCAGCAAGGCTTTGAGCCCCTGGCCACAGGAAAAGACTTTGCCTGATCATTGCTCCACGTCTCACATGGGCAGGATGTGAGGATGGTGGGAGAAGCCTTTGGCATTCATGTTGGGGTTATCTTGGTCTGGTTGCATTTCTGGGCAGAAGCTGAGGGAAGCTCAGGAAAAAAGGTTTATGCTGCCCTGTTGAGCTGAGCAGCATCATTAAGAGGTAAATAATTTGGACTTGCAGAATAAATAGCAAATTCTAAGCTGTGGAGAGGCTGGGGCTGGTGGCTCTGGGTCTGCTCTGCTTGCTGTGATGGGCTGTGTGTCAAGGGGAACCAGGAGCCAAGGGTTTGGGCTGGTCCCCATGTGATCCCTGGAGGAGCCAGTGCCTTGGCAGTGGAAGAGATGGCTTTTGTCTTGAAAACTCAGTATTACTGAGTCCTTCAGGTGAGAGCTTTCTCCCCAGGGCCTTCTCTGGGAGGTTTAGGTATTAACTCGCCCCAGGCTGGTCACATGCAGTCTGAGTCCTGTGGGAGCTGGGAGGGTGACACATTGCCATGGCTTCATTCATGCCTTTCATGCCTGGGGCCTGCTGGGACTCTTGGGATGCCTACAGTAATTAATGAACAGGAGAAAAAATAATCCAGTATTTCTGTGATGTGCTCTGCCCTTCACTGCTGTCACCCACGGCTTTATTTTTACATGGAGAAGAACAGTGGGATGCAGAGAGGAGATCCCTGTTGCATTTTGTTCTGTGCTCTTTCTGCCCTTACCTTCCATTTTGCAAGGCTAAAATTCCTTCTCCATCTGTTACTGGGCTTTCCTACCTCTAGAGGTCCCTCCTTTCTTCCCAAGACTTGAGAAAAAGCAGGATTATTTTACCTGCCTGTGCTCCTCTCCCTTGCAAGGGACATTTCTTTGGTGGGATGTGGTGCTGGAATTTCACAGGATATTGTTGCTGGAATGGGCACAGGCACTGTGATGCTGGAGGCATAGTTTTGAGACCCTCTGAGGCTCCCTCCCCAGGGAACTGATGCCTTGGCAGCTGCCATGCTGCCCCCAGGGACACCCTGGAATTCCTGTCAGTTCTCTTTGGCCTCAGGGGCAGAGCAGGGCTGGTGGCTGCATGAATGCTCTGTGCAGAGGTTAAGTTGCATCACTGTTGCTTGGCCGAGGGTCAGCAAAGACTGCCACCTTGCCAGGTCATAGCATCACATGGAGGAGTCCCTGGGGTCCCCCATCCCCCTTCCCTTGTGCCATTCAACAGCTGCCAGTGCCTCCTGCCTGGTCCCTGGCAGCCCCAGGGCAGTGCCTGCCCATTGATTTGCTGGTTGGGGGCCCCCTGTGATGGCCTCAGCCCTGAGCGATGCTGATTGGGAAATAATTGCAATAATAATAGAGATATTTTGCTCCTGAGTGACTAGACAATATGAACTGGGCTCTGAGCCAAGAGGGTTTTGAAGGGCAAAGCTGAGAAATCAATGGCTCAAGACTGCCAGAGCTGCTGTGGGGCTGGGGGCTGGCAGGGATAGGGATGGGACCTAGAGCTTTATTTGGGATGAAAGTGGGGCAATTGCCTTAACCCAGGCAATTGCCACACATTGTGTGGCTCCCAGTGGAGCCTGTAATTCCTTCTGCCACTTCATTGTGACTTCACCATCCATCAGTCCCTCCTGCACCTGGGTTTGACTCTGCCAAAGGTGCTTCTCCCATGCATTATCCTGGCACTTGCTCCCTCTTTCCAGCAGTTCAGTTTTGGTACAGAGAGATGGGAAGGATTTTTCTGACATTGTCTTAATTCTGTCAAAATTGCTGGAACAGTGTGTTGGGCTGTACTTCCCATCCTGCTTCCCTTCCCTGATGGAGCAATGCTGGCAGACCTGGTCAGGAGAGATTTTGGGAGGGTTTGCAGATGGTGAGCATGGAGCTGGTCAGTCCTGTGCTGTGCTGTGCTGTGTGGGCTGGTGCTGGTCTAGCTGGCTCTGCTGAGCCCATTTAGTATGGTGGAGCACCACTTGTGTGGGTGGCTGAACAAGAGGAAAAGATGGAAATGAGTTTAAATGAAAGGAAAAGGCGGTTGAGAAGTTCTGGGAAGGTGTTGCTGCGTTTTGGGGGCCTGCTGGGCAGGGTTTCTGCCCTGCCTCCTTCTCTCTTCTCTTTCCTATGGCAAACTCCACTGCTTCACCAGTTCCCACCCCACCTCCCAGAGAGGTGCAGTGAGTGTGTCTGTCCTCAGCCCACATGGCTGAACTCAGGATCCTGCCTGGGGATGACACATTGGCAGTGACACGAGTTTGGAAACCAGCTGGTGAACCTGTGTCACATCTGCCAGTGTCGCTGAGGTGCTGGATTTGTTGCTGAGCATTTGAGCATTGATTTAGATTAAGTATCTCCTGTTTTTTTGCTTTATTGTACCAATATGCTTAAAGTCCCATATTCTCCAATATGATTAAAGTCCAATATTCTCCGACTCAGGGTGATGTTGGGCACAGGACAAAAGCCTGGCTTGTACTCATCTTTATCAGGTGAATGGGGTTCACTGAATGGAGTCGGGCAGCTTACCTTGCTCCTCGGCGGGTTAGTGATGAGGCAGGAGCATCCCAGCCCTGTGTGAGCGATCAGTGAAGCCTTCTCTTGCAGGGGAGGTGGAGAGGACAGAACCCAGCTCTGCCAGATCCGAGCAGCTGCCCGCCCTTCTGGCGGGAGGCGTGTGTCTGCTCCGGGTGCATTCCTGTGCAGGCAGCTGCCAGGATGGTAGGGAAGGGGCTGGCAGCCGGCTGGGGGGGCAGTGGGGGCTGGGGTGTCGGCTGCCAGCCTGCCCCGCATAGCTGGGATGTTTCTGTGGGGCCCATCCTGTCATCAGCCCTGGGACAAGCCCCTGCAAGATGCATCCCCACAGCCCTGCTTGTGGCCCTGCTGCTGGCTGTCCGTACCCTTCCCCTGGTGTCCAGCTCCTGCCCCGTGGCACAGAGCACCCGTAGGGTTAGCCCTGGTAAAAAGAGGTTGGAACACTCCTAATGGCAATTTCCTGATTATCTGAGCAAAGCCACAGGCAAATCCTCATCAGCCTGGACACCAAAGTTTGGTAACCTGAAATACAGTGGGAGGGAGCAGGAGTCACTGCCTTGACCTCCCTGCTCTTGACCCCCAGCACGCCAGTGTTTCCCTCTCCAGCAGTACCCAGCTCCCAAGGCTGTGTCTATGGGATAGATGATGCCATGGCCCTGCAGCTGCTCCTGTCCCAGCCTTTTGCTGCACCTTTCTGGGTGAAGGGAAAAAGAGAGTGTGTCTCCTTGGAGCAGCTGATCCAGAAATTTAATTTAAACCCTTTCCCTTCCTTTGGAAACTGGAGAAGGGCGTGTGCGTGGCAGCTGCTTGTCCTGGGGAAAGGCATGTGGAGGGGCAGCTGGTGTCCCTGTCCCCACATTCTTACTGCCTTGGGGTGAACCCAGGCCATGTGCTAAGAGGGGCTATGCAGGCTGACCCCCACAAAGGCCATCCCTTTCCCCACGAGCCCCCCTGGCTGGACATGGGCTGTAGGCTTGTCAACGTGGTGTTGTGTGACACTGTGCAGCAGCTGTCACCTCTGCCCCCGGTGTGGCCAGGCTGCATTTGCCCTCCGTTGCCTCTGAGTGGTGGCCCCACGGCTTGCAGGGGCAGCTCTGCCAGGACCTACTCCTCTTCTGGTTGTATTTGGCCTATCCTATGCCTTTTGGGTGGATGGTGCCAGAATCAAAGCAGAATGCTGGGGGTGTTCACACAGCCCTGCTCTCAGGGAGGGGACATTTGCACCTGCTGATTTGGGTGTGGGGGCCTGGGGCTTCCATGGTGCCTGAGCTGTGAGCACCAATGACCTTTGGAAGGTTTCACTCCTGGGGCTGCACTCTGCCCTTCGCCCATGACAAAGCATCTTCCTCCTCCCAACTTTGCAATGTGCTACAGAGCTGCTCACTGGTAAGATGACAGGGCAGGAGGGGACCGGGACATGGGCACAGGTAGGGCAGGGTCCTCTTTCCAGCATCCTCTCCTCACAGGCGTGTCTTGTCCCTGCCTGTTTAATCTCTGTCCGCAATGGAGATCGTTGGGGCTGGGGAACTCTGTGCTTCCCTCAGCGTGTGTTGAGAGGGAAGAGGGGAGGCTTTGAAATGCACTCCCATAAATAAGCCTTTCTTTCGCGTTGCCTGTCAGCACCGTGCGAGCCCCGTGGAACTGGAAAGGGTCCCCGTGAAAAGGCTGCCGAGTGTGTTTCAGGCAGATAAGTCCCTGCCTTTGAAGTGTGGCAGGCGGGCAAAAGCGCCCTCCTCTTGTAGCTGCTGCCAGCCGCTGCGAATTAATCACAGCCCTGCGCAGATAAGAGTACAAAGCCTGACTGAGCACTTCTCCTGCCCGGAGGAGGGGTCTGCGGGGGACGCTGGGGACCCAGGATGGAGCCTGGAGAGCCTGGAGGTGGGGAGATGTAAGGCTGGGGTAGGAGGGTGCATAGGAAGACTGGCTGTGGGGCAGTGCAGAGCCCCCTCTTCCTGGTGCTAGGCTTAGGGATGTCCCCTGTGAGATTGGGTCTCTTGGGGACCTTCTCTGTGGGCCCCCAAGAATGTGGGTTTGGTCCTGTGAGGAGCCAGTGGCCCACCCAAACACCTCCCAGACCCCGCACAGACCTCTGCTGGCATGTGTTAAATCCAAAAGCAGCCTTGGCATGTCTGCAGCTGCCTTCCCTCTCCAGCTGTGCTTCCTCCCTCTCCACCTGGTGTCCCTGGCCCAGACTGAGCTGTAAAGCCCTGTCCTCCTCTGGACCTGCTGCCAGCACTGGGTGGGTGCCAGGTCATGGCTGCTGCCCTGCCTTCCTCTCATTGCCTGTCTTTCCAAAAGTTGGCTCCTGTCTGCCTCGTGCCCGCTGCTGGTGCTGTGAGGATGTTGGGAGATGTTTCTCCTGGCAGTTGGCTGATCAGCAGTGGTTATGGCACTGGGGAAGTGCCTCCTCACCTGGACAAGCCTGAAGGGCATCTTGCCTGGGGGAGAAGCGTGCTGCCATGGAAGGAGGTGTTTCTTAGCAGGGTGACATGCTTGTCTCCCCCAAAGCCTTGTATGGGATGGCAGCTCCTTTCTCCAGCCAAGACAAAGCCATCCCCAGGAACTGTCTCTGGGTCTCGTGGGAGAGGACTTCGCATTTGCCCAGCTGGGGTGTGCAGTGTGCAGTCACTCATTGCACTAGGCTTGCCAGGGGTTTGGGTGTTGCCCCCCATCCTTTCCCTCATCCTTTCTTTGACAGGGTTCTCAGCCTCTGGGGGTGCAAGTCTTAAACCCCTCCTAGAGTGAAGTTATGCTGGGTGCTGGCCCCATGGGAGTGGGCTCATTGTTTGAGTGGGGAGGGTGTGCACATGGGTTTCTGGCAGAGCAGCCCCTGGGCTTGCTTTGGGATGATTCACCCAAGAATGGAGTTTATAGTTTCATGCCTCTGGCTCTCCCCATGTGCTTAAAAAGGCAGTAGCCCTTCAAGACCCTCACTCCTGCTCCTGTGCCTCAGTACAGCCCCAGGAGCTGGCTGTCCCTTGGGGCTCCTGCAGCTCCTGGGAGGGGGCATCACCACCAAGTTGCTGCCTGAAGCCAGCCCGAGGCAGCCAGGAGTGAGGGCAGGAATCCTGAGCAAGGAATTAGTGTGAGTAATTATTAGTATTGGGTAATTATATCAGCATCAGGATGAGGAGAAAGGTTAATATGTTTATTTATTTATTTATTTATGGTAAATGTCTTTTCCCCTGGGTGGGAAGGCAGCCAGGGTGGGCAGGAAGGAGAGTGTTTCTGAGGGGGGTCTGCTCTGATTAAACTGCATCCTCTCCCCCTTTCCCTGCTCCCAGCTACCCTGGGTGCAGGGAGGGGGAGGAAAGCAGCCCCTTCCAGTGTCTGTAAGAGATGGGAGGCTCCTTGTGCATTCCTTGTGCTGCTCTACCATGCTATAGTCCAAAAGCCCATCCTTATCCTGCTGGTCAGAATGGGTAGGTTCATGCTGGGCTAACCCTGCTGGAAAGGCCCTGATGCTGGATTTCCACCTCTGTCTGCACAGCAGTGGGTTCTTTGGGTAGTTGGGTCCTGCTTGGCATGGGGGAGTCTGGGATCTGTCTGCTCACACAGGTTGCTCATGGAAGTTGTGGATGTGGAAGATGTGGATCACCAGGAGTGTTCAAGCCAGGTTGGATAGGGCTTTGAGCAACATGGTATAATGGAACCAGGGAGTTGGAACAGGCTTGGTGTTAGAACTATAAGCTTCCTTCCACCCAGACCTTTCTGGGATTCTCTGATCTCCTCATGCTGGAGAGGAGTGTTAGGATGCATTTTCCTACCATGAGCTAAGTCACAGTCTCCCTCTGTGCCCTGCACTTTGGCCAACCAGAAAACATCTTGATTACCAACTCTTCCAAATTTCATTTTCCTGATTCCCAAACACACCTACAGGTTATCCTTAGCAGGGGAAGAGGTGCTAGGGAGAAGGGTTCTTGTGTGTGGCCCCACCAGAACATCCTGACGTGTGTCAGGCTGGGTTCCAGCCCCATTTGACTACTGAGAGTATTTTTAGGTTCTTCCTGGAGCCTCAAATTAACTGGAAGTGCTTCATGTCTGTTGTTTTTTTAATACATCTCTTTCTCTTTCCCAGCACTGCACAGTGCAATAATGTAATGGGGAAATTACCCCGCTAGTTAAAAATTACTGCCAACGCGACGTGCAGCCATAGATCTATTTTAGAACCAGGGTAAAACTGTATCGATTATTCTGTGCCGCAACTGCGGCCCATAAAAGGATTGGAAAGGTGTGTTTGTCACCTTGCCATAGCGAGGTGGGGAGATGGTGCCTTGCTGGGGAGTGGAAGGGGTGCTCCCTGTTACTCTCCTCCAGAGAGCAGGCTTGGGAAGGACTTTGTAGGGGAGAAACTGAGAGCTGGGAGGGGAGCAACTTGTGAGGAGATGGGAGCAACTTGTGGGGAGGCAGAGTTGTGCTCTGGGGATGCTGCTGGGTACCACAGAGCAAGGGACACTGCTGGGCAGGGGCGCCACAGGGCCCTGTACTATGGATGTCTGGGGCTTGGCCTCCACTGATCTGTTTGGAGTAGGAACAAACATGGTCCTGGACCTGGGCAGAAAGATACCCCTGCCAGAAAGGCAGGCAGAGGCTTTAGCACCTCTGGGGTCCCTAGCATACAGCGGTACCAAGTGCAAGGCTGATGGGGAGCAGAGTCTGTGTAGGGGTCTAGCAAAGGATGTTGAGAAGGGGGGGAATACCTGGACAATTTTTTGGGTTATGGAGAAGTCTCTTCAGTTCTGTGGAAGGAGGTACAGGGGGTTTTTGGCTGTGCTGTGAGCTCCCAAGAGTTACCCTGGCCCTGAAAGCCCCGTTGTCACATCCCTGGGGAGAGGGCAGCCCCTTTGCTCACTGCTATGCAGGACTCATCTCTCTCTGGTTGCTCAGGGGTCTCTTTCTTAATTAAATACATTTGTTTTGTAAAACTGCCTAAAAATAATCCGGGGCTGGTGCATGCAGGAGGCTGGCAGTGAATCAAAGGCGCCGCTCTAATTAAACGGGCCCCGGTTTGTTTGTGAGCCGCATACATTTCCATGCTAATCAGCTGCACACCGGGATCCTGCTTTCCCAGCCCCTATCCTCCTGATTGGGAACTGTGCAAATGCTGGCAGCAATTTACTGCAGGAGCGGGCGAGGTGGCCAGGCTGCTGAGGTGGCTGCCGTGGGGGCACAAGGGGTGGTCACGGATGTGCTGGGTTGTGGGAATGGGTGTGGTAATCAGGGCAGGGTTGTGGGATGCATTTTGGTTGGGGGGGGTGCTTCCAAGCAGCCAATTTGCCCCTCTCCTGTGGGGGGATCCTGAGTCCTGCAGTTGGGGATGCTGGACCAGGTCTCTGTGTGTGCCAGCAGCAGCGTGGAGATAATCACAGGTAGAGTTTGCTCCATCTTGCTGGGCATGATGCTTCACTGTCTACAGCTGGGATTTTTGCAGAATGTATAGCTCCCATCCCATCCCATCCCATCCCATCCCATCCCATCCCATCATCAGCCCATCCTCTGAGCATTTCTCTGACGCTGCCCCATGCCAGGGTCAGCCCGAATCTGGGGGTATCACAAGTAATGGCATGAGCACAAAGTAGTTCCGGCTGGTGGAGGTGCCAATCAGGGTGTGCCAAGTGGCAGAGCTGAGCTTAGCCCTGTGTAGTGTGTGCCTGCAGCCTCACAGTGCCTCCTGATGTGCTGATCACCGGGACAGCCGTGCTTAGGAGGAGCTTTAACGTAATTGTGAGCCATAAGGAGATTAAAGCCTTCACCATGGTCCTGCTCAGGGAACAAAGGCACTCTCTGAACCTCTGTTGACCTCCAACTTCCTTGAGACCCTCTTGACTTCCCCGGTCACGAGTCCCCCGGTCACGAGTCCAAGTGTTTCCTCTGATGGATGGGCGGGCGGGAGCCGAGCCTGTGCTGCAGTGTCCTGCCTGGCCAGGCTCGGGGCCGTGGGATGTGTGAGCTGAGCTGCTCCCAGCACCGCTGGGGCAAGATGGGGTGTGATGCTTTTCTGCAAGATGGGGACTCATCTGCTCCATGCTACCACTTGGAGGGGCTTTGGGGCTGAGCAGCAGCACGTAGTGGCGTGCAATGTGACAGCCAGGGATGTGTCCTCCTTCCCTGGAGAGAGATGAATGCCATCAGCATGAATGTGGTGCAAATGCACCAGACAAATGTAGTAAAACAAGGGAGACATTGCAGTTTGGTCTTCTGGAAGGTGTTGGGATGCTTGCAGAGCAGCTGATACTCTGCTGTGCTGCAGGGGCTGTGGAGTCACCACATTGGTGTGGGATGGAGGGGTGGTGTCCTTAATGGACACATTCTGTATCCCACATCCTGGGTGGGGGCTGAGGTGTGTGAGGGACCATGCTCATCCCCCCTTGCTCTCCCCACAGATCCTCGTGGACTTGCCAGCTGAGAGGAAGCACCAAGCTCTGCAGTACGAGAATGTTGTGGCCCACGAAGGCAGCTCCATCCTGCGAGACCTGGTGCTGAGCCCTGACCGTCAGCACATCTATGCCATGACTGAGAAGCAGGTAAGGGGAGGGATCAGCAGTCCTCTGCTGTCCTGACTTGGCAGCCCACACTGCAGCCCTAGTCCACAGTCCTGTGTGCTGGGAAGCCTTTTGGGCAGCTCTCTGGGGGGTGCTGCCCTTTGCTTCCTGGGATTGGAGCTGCCTAGGGACCCTGGGGCAGCTCCTCCCTGCTTCTCCCTGCAGAAACACTGTCCTGAGGCTTTAATTGTTAGCAGCAGCTGCTTGAAATTCCCATGGTCCCTGGGGACCACGGGCTTCCTGACCCTTCCTTTCTGTGAGTGGCTGGCCATAAACCTCCTCCCTGTTTTGGCTGTCCCCTCCTGAGCAAGGGTTTTGCAGGTCAGCGGGAGCTCCTTGCTCCAAACAACTTTTTGTCCTCTAGAGCAGTTGCTTTTGCATGACAGGGCAGAGGGGACATAAGGCTGGTGCACCCCCAGACTGCTGGTGTGCACCCCTTGTGCTTGTGCTGAGCTAACTGGAGGTACAGACCCAATCTGGATATGGTGCTGTCATCCTGGCAGCATGGTCTGGCCACATTATAGGAAGTTTTGGTTGTCTTAGTGTCCCCATGACCTGTGGGAGGGCTGCTGGTGTGAGTTCATCCATCCATGGGCTGAATTGGAGGGAATGAAGCGGGTTCCTGTCATGGTGGTGGCACTCTCTGGATCTGGTGTCAGCACACCATGCCTGGTAGGTGACACAGGGTGGCTGTGCTGGGGTGTGCTGTCCCTGTGTCTCCCAGCTTCTCTGCCCAGCCAGGGGTGTGTGTGTGAGTGAGTGGGACTGCAAGCAGAGCTGGGAGCCTCACAGTCTCCTGGCCACCAGCCCGAGGGCTTGGGAGGGGAAAGGACGAGTGAGCAGGAATGTAGGTTTGTCTAGACAGTCCTGAGGGGACAGCAGAGTTCTTTTCCCCCTCCTCCCAGTGGCTGTTTCTGGTTTCTGCTCTGCTGCAGGAAACATGCAGCTTTCCAGGCGGGGCAGAACCTGCATTTGGGCTCCTCCATGCAGCTGTTCTGGGCTGTGTTTCCGTCCCTAGCTGTTTCTGTCCCAGAGCTTGCTCAGCTGAGCTTCCCCTCTGTGGGGCAGGTGTTGGAGAAGTGGATGCCAAGGGGGCAGTTGCATTGTCCTGGACTGGGGATCTCCTCCAGGGACCACCACAGTTTCTGGGACCTGACACTTGTCTGTGCAGGGTCTGTCAGGGGGGTACCCTCTGCCACCACCTGCCTAAAGCAATGTCAGGGACAAACAAATGGGAACATTACAGGTGTCCTCACCACCCTGGGGGGACTGGTTGGCCAGCGAACCCCAGCCCTGTAGACATCATGCTGAACCTGTGCTCTGCTGTGCTCTTTGGAGGGAGAACACCCCAGGTTTAGCCTTCAGTAGAGAAGTTTGCAAATTTTAATTAATGAGTGCTGCCCCATGGGAGCAGTGGGGAAACTGAGGCACAAGCATGGCAGGCATGGGCAGCTGCTTGGTGCTGCAGATTCCTTGTGGCAGGCAAGCAGGAACCCCCTCCATGCATCCCCTCCCTGTCCTCCCTCTTCTCCTCCCCTCTCCTTAATAAAGCCCACTCTCTTCCCTAGTACGCTCGGTGTTATCAGAGTGCTGGTGGAAAGTAATTAAATGAACAGTTGTAACAGAGCTCGAAGGGCTTGGAGAATGAGGGGATTTTAATCAAATCTGGAGGAGCAATTAATAAAGGACTGGTAACCCTTTCAGAGCAGGGCTGCAGCAGCCATGGGGTGCCTGGCCGGCACTGGGAATCCATGTGGAGCTGAGTTGGCCCAGCCCCCTTTCAAATACTGCAAAGGTGCAACAAGGAAAGGAACTTTTTTGGAGTAAAAGTCTCTCTGGGGTGGGAGTGTTGCCTGCAAATGTGCTGCCTGGGCCTGGGAGCAGAGTGGGTGATGATGAGGGGCTCAGCCTCTCCTGCCTTCCCATTAACAGGCCAGGGTGATCCTGTGCTGGGTCTGTCTCTGCCATGTCAAGGCGTGGGCACAGCAGCCTGACCCCCTTCCCCCGTGTCTGCTCCCCACAGGTGACGCGTGTGCCGGTGGAGAGCTGTGAGCAGTACGAGAGCTGTGAGCTGTGCCTGGGCTCCCGGGACCCCCACTGCGGCTGGTGTGTCCTCCACAACATGTGAGTACAGCAGGATTGTCCCTGCAGCTGTGCCAGTCACCTACAGCTGACAAAATGTGCTCATCCCCACTGCTGGTCTCCTTGGGGGCATCCCTCCTGGACTTCGACCCCAAAATGCTGAGAAATTGAATGGTCCAAGGGGTCAGTCATCCCCTCCTGTGGTACCAAGGCTGTGCTTAGGAGCCTCCATGTTTGGTGAAGCTGCTGCCAGAGCTTGCTCATCCTGCCCATGGGTTCCTGGGTTTAGCATTCTTGTGCCAATAATAAGAACTGAATATAAAATACTCCTGAAGTCTCAGGGGAGAGCAGAGCTCCAGTACGGGCCTCGGTGGTCCTCGGTCCCTACCTGGCCATCATTTCCGTGCCAAAGGGTCTGTTTGCCATGGTGCCAGCCCAAAGCCCTGCAGGACCCCAGGGGATTCTCCTCCTCACCATGGTGCCTTCCTCCCCCCGCAGCTGCTCCCGCAAGGACCGGTGCGAGCGGGCGGACGAGCCGCAGCGCTTCGCCTCGGAGCTGCGGCAGTGCGTGCAGCTCACCGTGCAGCCCAGGAACATCTCCGTCACCATGTCCGAGGTCCCGGTAAGGCACCTCTGCTCCCTCCTGCTCCTCCCTTCCACCTCCTGACCCTCTGGAGGCAAAGGCTGCGGAGGAGGCAATTAAAAATGACTGATGACTGTACGATGAATAGGGAAAAAGGGGAAGAGAGGTCTGAGACAAAGCAGAGCAAAGTGCAAGGCGTTGATGAGGGCGGGCCGTTGGCTCCGTATTGATGGAGATAGTAAACCAGGTGATGATTATTCAGAAATGACATAACTGAGCAATAAATATTTCTCCATAATAAAGCATGACCATCAGAAATGCCATTCATAGGCGAGCAATCTAGCTCCAGTTCAATAGCCTGTCTCTGACTCCAGCCTGCAGTAGATATTTTGGGATAAGACTTTGATGCTCAACTTGCTGCTCTCTCTCTGTGCAGGCAGAAAGGATGAGGCACTTCCCTGAAGTATTTTTCAGGCCATTAGCACCATGAAGAGAATAAGAAACAGCATATACTAGTAATAAACTACAAGGTCTAGATATCTGGCACTCAGGAATCCTAAAGAAGTTGGCCAAGGAGTTCAGTGGCCTGGGGATGTATGTAATAATATGCCTTTGTAATGAATGACTGCATGTTGAGAAAAGCCCCAGAAACAGAACAGGTGCTCATTTTTTTCCTCAGATACATAAAGGACCAAATAGCCAGAGACTGCTTTGTTTTACTTCAGAATTAGAAGAAGAAAGGAAAAAGAACAGGTTCAGAATACACCTGATAATGATTTAGGGATGGAAATATAATTTATGCCAGTCATCATGGGTTTGTGTCTGACAAACCCCATTTTGCTCTTTGGTGAATTTATGACTTGAATTAGAAGAGGGACTGTGGGGATGTGATGTTTTTAGGCTCCTACAAGGCTTTTGACTTGGTACAACACAACGTTCTGATTAAAAATTAGCATTATACAATATTGATAAAGCACGTGTTAAGTGGATTAAGATCTGGCTCTGTGACAGATCTCAAAAAGTTCTCATCAGAGGGGAATTGTCACTGGATGGAAGCAGTTTGGAAAGCACTTCTGCAGGGGTAAATGTTCTTTGGTAATGTGGAGATAAATGTGATATGGAGATAAATGTGAGATGGGACCTGCTGGGGTGCTGGGACTGTGGGGTGGTGTGGGTAAAGTTCCTTCAGAGCAGTTGGGTTTGAGTGGGGCTGTTTAGAAGAGAATTTGGGGTTTGGTATTGCCCAGTCTAAAGTCAGCCATGGATGGATGTTCCCCTGGTGTCCTGGAAAGTGGTGCTGGGGCTGAGCCCTCGCTGCAGACTCTTGGTGCTCCTGGGATGGAGCCGGGAGCTGGGCAGTGTTTTCACTCCTGGGGTAATTATCTCCATACTGATGGCAGAATGGTGCACAGAGGTGTGGGGTGGATGACACAGGGATGCTCTGCTTGGGCTGATGTGCAGCTTTCAAAAGGAGGGACTGAAAAACTCCCGTAAACATCATGCAAATGAGTTGAAGGCTGGAGAAAATGCCTTGCAGTGAGAGACTTCCAGAGCTCAATCTGCTTAGCTTATCAAAAAGAAGATTAAGAGGTGACTTGATTACAGAGTATAAGTGCCTTTACAAGGAGCAAATATCAGGGACTAAAGGGCTTTTTAATCTATCAAGGAAAAGCATAACAAGAACTAATGGCTGGAAGCTGTGAAAAATTCAAATTAGAAATAAGGCAAGCGTTTTGTAAAGTGAGAACTGCTGACCCTGGGGATGACTTTGTGAAGGAAGAGGTGGATTCTTCCCCTTCTTGCCTCTGCTGGAGTGGGTGCCTTTCTGCCTTTCTGTGCAGCATACTTCTGCCCCGATGCTGTTCTTGTTCTCTGTAGAGAGCTGAGGCATAATGGCTTGTGGTGTGTCAAGGGCAGAGGACAGAGGCTGTGAGTCATTCCAGCTCTTAACCCATTTAAATCTGAGCTCCTTGTTTCAGCAGGGAGGTGCATGGATGGGGCTCCCTTGCAAAAGCCCAGAGCAGGTCTCCTCACCATGTGTGGGTGGCAGAGGAGGGATTGCAACCCCTGGTCTTTTCTGTTGGCTAGACTTACACACAGCAGACATAGAGGAGCTTATTTTCCTAGTTCTTTGTGCTGATGCTCTTGCCTCTCCTCCCTAGCTGGTTCTGCAGGCCTGGAATGTCCCAGACCTCTCGGCAGGAGTCAACTGCTCTTTTGAAGACTTCACCGAGTCGGAGAGCCGCATTGAGGATGGGAAGATCTACTGCAGCTCTCCCTCTGCCAAGGATGTCATCCCCATCACCAGGGGCCGTGGTGAGCTTGTGCCCCAGAGTGGAAGAAAGCCTGACACAAATGTCCCATGTATTACCCCACAGGCAGAGGTGGAGGAGGACAGTCCTTCCCTGACAGTGATCCCAGTCTCGGGATCTGAACCCCACTTGGGTTCTCAGGATATAGGAGGAGAAGGACTTGCTCCTCATGGGAGGCTGGTTCTTTAGTCTCCTCCAAGCCATGGGCACAGCTTGGATGCAGCCTAAGGCAGTGGGCTTGGAACTAGATAATCCTTAAGGTCCCTTCCAACCCAAACCACTTTGTGATTTTACTTGCTGACCACTCCTGGTCACTCTGGCCCTACTTCCATCTGTGAACCATTCCTGGGTAGATGTGGCCATGGGGTCTAGGACATTCTTCTGACCCCAAAACTATTAACCACTCCTTCAGCACACCCAGTATAACCTAAGGCCCCAGTCTCCATGCCAGCAGGTTGTGTTTTGCTGTAGGGGCTCAGAGCTGTACTTGGGCTCTGCTGGCCCCTTAGGTGTCTGAATGGGGGTGGACGAACACTCTCTTTTTATTGCCATGCTTGGAGGATTTTGTTAATTAACAGGACTGAGTGGTAATGCCCAGCTCCCTCCAGCCCATCACAAGCCTTGGGCCATGCACTGTGTCCTTTCTGATGTCTTTTTTTTTGCCTGGGTCTCTTGCAGGGGACAAACGAGTGGTGAAACTCTACCTGAAATCCAAGGAGACGGGGAAGAAATTTGCCTCCGTGGATTTTGTTTTCTACAACTGCAGCGTCCATCAGTCGTAAGTGGCCTGGACTTTGTGGGAGGGCTCCAGGAACAGATTGGTGGGTTGGTGTGAGATTGGGAGAGAGAGTTCTCAGCTTTGTGGGTGCTGATGTTGGAAGAGGAAAGGGCAGTTGAGTACAGTGGTGTTTATAGTGTGAAACCTCCTCCTTTTGCCTGTGTAGGCTGGGACAGTGACCAGAGCACCCACAGTTGGTTTGGGTGTGTGGGAACATGTAGCGTCAGGACAGAACCTCATGTTAAAACAGGGCTTTGGGTTTGGCAAAACTTTGGAAGAAAAAATGAGTTTACTGCACTGCAGACTGTGGAAATCAATCCATGTGACTGAAAACGCCAAGTGCCTTGTTATTCCTGGAAACAGTTAATAGGAGTGGCTTGGCAATGCAACAGGAGAAGCCTGTACTTTCCTGCCACGGTACCTGCTTCCCAGGCTTGCTGGAGAGGGAGCTGGAAAGTTACAGCAACATGGGATGGAACATGCCACATATCCTGGGGCTTTTACCCAAGAATTTCCTAACTGGAAGTAATTGTGAATTTGCTTTCTTGTCAGGCTGCTGTGAAATCTACTCCTGTAAGGGTTTTTAGACAGCTTGAGATATGTGTTTGATAAAATAGAGGAGGTGTGGATTATTGATGTGCTGTCTAAGCAAGGTGTCTAAAGTCTCAAACCACAACTCCTGCTGAGGAGCTGCAGACAGTGTTCTTGAGCAGTGGGGGATGGCTGTGCTGTAGGACCGTCAGAGCTGATGCTGGGGTGTGATTGGGCAAAGAATTTGGAGCTCAAGAATACAAGAGATTTCATTTCTCTGCCAGAAATCTGCCATGGATGGTGGAGCTCTGGCTGATCAGTAATTATAGACAAGCAAATGCCAAGTGATCTCTTTTGGATGTCTTTTTGCAAAGTGTTGAGCCTGGCTTGGGGGCTCTGCTGCAGTTCACTCCTCCAAAGCCTGTTCAGAGTTTCCACTTTGATCAGGGAAGAGCAGGTGAGATGCAGGTGCCCTGGCTGGGAACCCACCCACAGTGAGCTCCAGGAGGGATGTGTCAGAGGAGAGCCCCTGCAAAGTTTCTGCATCACAGGGATTCCTTCCCTCCTGCTCTTTGCACAGGGAACTGGGCTCCTCCTGGGAGCGCTGTGCTGGTGAGGGAGGAGAGACTTTGCAAACTTGACTTTCTCCCTCACCTTGACTCTGAGATGAGCTTTGTCTCCCTTCACATCCTGTGGTTTCAATAACATTAGCTCAGCTTTGGCTCGGGCTGGCTGCATGTCAGTATTTTGCAAATCAAAAAGCAGATATGACTTTTATTTTTGTAAATGAAAGAAAGATGACTTTTAAGTACAAATGGCATCAGATTTGGTCCAATCAGTGGTCCGGTGGGAAGAGGTGATGAGGGAATTGGCATTTTATTTTATATGCCTGACACAGGAGGGGAAAAAACCCCTACCCCCCCTGAAACAAACCTACAACAAAGAGCCTGACTGATTTATTACTGCGTTGATGTTTAATTTTGGATGCATTATTTAAAAAGGCTAATTATGGATGCATTAATATTTATGGCTCCAGTTGAAGCTGATAGAAAAGTCCATGTTCTAAGCTGGTGAACATTATTATTTGTTTGACATCAAGAGTTTTAGGGTTTGGTGGTAGTTTTAACTATGTGACCTGCAGTCAAAACGTAGCCAAAGAGCATGACAATACCTCCTGGGATGATGCAATACTTTTAAATACCATTTGCAGACAGGCGTCTTTAATGGATCTCTCTGGAGTTAATAGCCTTTCAGATCCAGGTTTCATATTTTGTGGAGGAAAATCTATACGTCAGCCTGATAAATTCTGTATTAGGAACAATGTGCTTTTCCACGAGGCTAATGTTTTTCCTGTGGAGATCTCTGATCACTGTGCGTAATGTTTTCTTTTTATATTTGGATGGCTTTGCTTAGGTTGGAAGGCAGAGTTCTGCATGTCAAATCATTTCTCAGCTGAGGACAAAGTGTTTGAGTGAGATTTTTCAGATGGTTGTGGAGAGATGGGAGGCTAGTGAGGCAGCTCTTTGCTGATGTCAGCTGGGGTAGCTCCAGGGGAAGCCAATGCAGCTCCACCATGCGCACCAGGGAGAGTCTGACCCTTCTTATTTTCAGCAGACATCTGGAAAGGCATCAGCAAAATGTGGGCTGTGGGGCTGGTCCTGCTGCTGTGTGAGCATCCTGGCTCTCTTATTTCCCACCACCTTGGCAGGTCTTCTTCCCATGCATTTTCAAGGGCTGCTGGAGCCTGCCTAGTCAAGGGAGGGGTTGCAGAAGGGAAGATGCATCTGATCACTTCTACAGGAGAGGAGGGTACAGAGGGAGTTAGCTGCCTGTGTGTTTGGCTGTGATGTTCTGAGCAGAGGGGGTGCCTTCGAGGTAGAGCTCCAAGGCTGTCCCATCTGTTAATGCAGGGCTTTATGCCTGTGTGATGGAACTGTTCCCATCACAGACCAGCATCAGTGGCTCCTGGGATACTTTGTGCAGGGTCCCTGGGAGCCGTGGTCTGGAATTTGCATCCTCTCTGGGGCTTCATTCCTTTTCAGGAGATACCTGGGAAGCTTCTGGAAGTCCCAGCTTTATGTACTCAGGGCTCCTGAGGGGCTCTGGCATGTGTTTTCAGGCTGTGGTGTCTTTTGGGCATCCTGCTCCTAAAGGTTTGGGCATTGGGCAGGGGATGCTTCTGGCTGAGCTGTGGGATATGGATTTAACAGGGGAGTGGAAACCAAGGGCTTGATGCAGGCAACTGGGGCCCTTGCAAAGGGGGATGTGGATGGCTGCGGGTCACTGCCAGCCCACAGCAGGGGAGTAGGGCTGCCCACAGGCTTGTCTGCAGCTCCTGGGGACACGCTCTGGTTCCTGCAGTGGAGAATGAGATGGAAACCCCCGTGGCAGGGGTGGGGTGGCTTCCTGTGGGGGTTTCTGATGGGACCCTGATCAAGTGCAGGCATTTAAAGGCGCTCGGCACCTTTGATCGTGTAACGAATCAGCCGAGTCCAGTGCGTGCACAGGCAGATGTTGAGGTCCTCTTTGTCAGAGTTAAACGCCTTCTTCAAAGCATTTGTGGGGAAATGAGTCCCCTTTTAAGATAAAGATGTAACACCAGGCTCCCTGCCTGCCTCTGGCAGAGCTTGCCGGCGAGGTGGGGGAGTAGGGAATCCTCACAGAAAGCTAGTGAGCAATTCCAGGGAATAGTAAGATGTATTTATTTCTCCCCACTGTTTCCATGTCTCCTTGCTGGATTTCTCCTCTGGAAACTCTGTTTCATAAATCCTGTTGTGGTTTGGCTTTTTGGAGTGCGTGGCTGTGGGAAGGGAGCTGGCAGGTGGAGTGGGATGGGGAAGAAGATGAGAGCCTTTGGTGCTTCCTTCAATTCTGTGGGCAGGTTTTGCAGAGCTGCAGGTTTTTCAAGCACCAACGTGCTCAGCTCATCACCAGCATGTCCTGCCACTGCAAGGTGGAAGCAAAAATCCAGGTGTGGCACAGGGAAAGGGGGAAAATCATATCAACAAGTCTGATTCCAAGAGGGAATCCAAGCATCCTGGAAACCTGTCTCCAGTCCAGGAGGTGGCCATGATGCTACCAGCCTTGTGGTCGTGCCTGAGTGTAGTGACAGCTGTGACACCCATGTCCCATCAGCTGCAGGGTGCTGAATTTCTCTGACGCTAGGGCAAGGGCAGACATGCCAAATGGCTCTGACTCCTCCAGGCTGGAGAGATGTGACTCTGCTGTGTCTCTATCCCACAGGTCAGGCTTTCCCTGTAAGCCTCCATTAAGTAAATGGGATTTTAATGCATGTCCCAAGGGCTGGGAGCAGCAGGGTTGTGCTGGTAAGGCAGGGCTGGGCTATTCTGGTGGCCAAGGCACCCTTGTACCACTGGGCTCCTCTCTGCAGCCTTTCTTTCTGCCCACACATGGAGTGGCTGCTTCTCTGTTGGCCCACTGCTTCTTGTTCCCAGATGCTTACAGATGCTTTCTTTTCAAAGGCATGGGCAGATGGCTGCAAGCAGTTGAGTGAGTGTATCTGAGTTTTTGTGGCTGAGTGGTGTGGTGGTAACAGATCCCTGTGTGTTTCTGAGCTGGGACAGGTGGAAAATCCTGTAGGACGGCCCCAGAGACAGCTCAGGATAACCTGGTTTACATCATGTATGTTGTGAATGAGGAGGGCTGGTACAGCCTGGTCTTAGGCTTCAGTAAGGGGAGGCAGCTGAGTGTCTTTCAAGAGAATTATCTTAAAACCCAGAGCATGATTCTGCATCCTCCAGTGTGATGGTGGATGCTCTGGACCACCCTGTGAGTAAGGACCTTGGCAAAAGCTGGCAGGGATGGAAAAGAATTGGCTTGATGTGAAAGGAAGGGCAGAAATGGATTGAGATTGGCAGGGATGGAGGGAGGCCAGAGCTGACTCCCACCCCATGCCTTTCCTGGGCACCAGTGAGGAAGCTGCCTGTGGGTCTGTGTAGGGCTGGGGGGACACTGAGTGTCTGGTTCCACTGCTCTTCAGGATTTTCCATTCTCCCTAGGGTAGAGAGATGGATATGAAGCCCAAAGCACTGCAGTTCAGCCCCTCAGCCCTGACAGCTGCTGCTCCAGATGCAGGCTGTGCTGGAGCTGAGTATTCACTAAGGATGCATCCTCCTGCCAAGAGGAGATCTGAGGAACAGGCAGGGGGCTCGCAGGCGGCTGTGCTGTGCCTGTACAGATGCTGTTTTCATCAACACTGTGTTTATAATTTCCCTTCTTAATGGACCTCCCCTGCTCTGCTCTTGGTGCCATTCAACTTCCCCCTGTTCCTCCTCCCTGCCCTTCACTCCATGTCCTTCCTTCCTTCAGGGACGTGCTGTGCCATAGAAATAGCCTCGGTGTCTGTGTGTGTGCCTGCCGTGCTCACACCTCCTGTCCCGCCGTGTTTGCTGCTCAGGCTTATCTCACTCCAGTGGATGCTGGTTTTGTTTTCTGCCCCCGCTGTTTGGTGTGATGAGGAGCTCTGGGCTCCTTTGGGCACGTGGCATCATGGCATGCCTGGGGCTGGCAATGCAGGAAGGAGAGTGAGTGAGGAGTCTGGATCCAGCACTGCTGGCTCTCCACATTTCCCATCAGCTACAGCTTTGCTTTGGGTCATGTGTGGAGACAGCTGGAACCTCTCCATGGTCACTGAAGATGCCTGCACACTCAGGGAGGAGTCAGTCCCTGAAGCTATCCCTGGGTCTGGGCTCATCCTGCAGTGATGCTTTTGGCTCTGTACCTGCCCTGGTCTTTGCTGTCCTTTGCCCTGTCTGCACCTCTGCCTCTCTGCAGCCCTTTCCCTAGCATGGCATTACCAAGTTTGGGATCATTTATGGAAGTGGAGGTGAACTTTTGGCCCAGCTGTGGGGTGAGATGTAGGCAAGCATGGAGAGGCTCTGGCTTTGACCCTGGGGCACTCAAAGTTGAGCAGAACTGCTTTGTTCCCTGCAAGGATGCCTGCCCTGGCTGGGGGAGGTTTCAGGCCAGCAGTGAGCCTGGACTTGTTTTGGGATGGGGCACTTGGCACAGAGTGACCCTGAAATGCTGCTCTGAGGCTGGTGCCATGCCTCTCTCACGAGGTCATCAGGAGGCAAGGAGGGCACTGCCAGTGGGTCTGGTCCCCTTTCCCTGCCTTGCCTGGGCTTCATCTCCACCGGCCCCTGGCAGGGCTGGGGAGGAGGCAGATGGGGAACAAACTGTGGGTCCATATCAGTGCTGCACCCCCACCCTCGGTTCCCTGCCTCACTGGGCTTCTTGCTCTCCTGGCACGCTTTGGGGAGGCGGAACACTTCAACACATGAAGGAGAGCCTCCCTCTAATTACCAGGAGTGATGAAAGCCTCTTAGGCAAGAAGTGATGAGGGAAGAGTGCCTGACCGTGGGAAGGAGAGAGACGGCACAGATGGCATCGTGCTGCCGAGCAGCCTGCTCCCGTGCCAGGAGCAGACAGCAGTGGCACATGGACACACTGGGACACAGCCCCAGCCGTGCTGCCCAGCCTGACCAGCAGCCAGGGATCCCTGCCTCAGCTCCTGTCCTGGCCTTTGGGCAGCCTTGCAGGGTGCTGTGGTGGTCAAACAGCCGTGCTGAGACCAGCAGGACCGAGGCAGGCTGTGAACAGTGTTTCACCATGTTACTGGCACCCAGGTGCTGACTTACTCACACTTTGACCTGGACTGGCTCTAAATGCAGCAGAAATGCTGCAGAGCAAGGTGTGTGTGTGGTGAGTGCTCTCACAGTGGCATTTGATGTCCTTATGGCAGAAGGAGAACCTCGGCAGAAGGGAGAGTGTGGAAACCATCACTGAGGATGGGGCTTTAGGAATGGCTCGGTTAAGTTTGAAACAGCTGGGAGGGCTGAATTAGGAAGGGGGAACCATGCACCCCAGTGTGTATGTGGAGGATAACCTGAGACAAGTGGAGACCAGCTGGCATCTGCAATAATTAAATGGCAAAGGACCCTCAGATGAGGAGGGTGTTGAAATAACCAAGATTTGGCTTTGACCCTGAAGAATTGCAAGTGGAGCTGCAGATGTTGGGGCTGGGGTGCCTGGGGCAGGGCTGCATCAGAAACTTCACACAGCTGCTTTGAGATGCCTTGTGAGATGGTGGAAAGGACTGGGAAGTCTTTTTGCAGACCCTGAAGGACCTGGTGACTGGAAAATCTCTTCTTTGAAGGATGGTGGGGGCAATTCATGGGAGGTTGTGCTGCAGCTTGATAGTTGGCTTGTGGCTGCTTGTGCTTCTCTCTTATGTGACCTCTCTGGGGCTGAGCTACTCCCATGAGGATTAATCTGTATTTTCCCTGTCCTGTCCCTCCATATTCTGGATTTATCTGTCCACTGGTCCTGCTTCAGCCCGTAGCAGGAGAGCAGGACTGTCCTTTGCCTTTGTTTGTGTTCCCTATTTCCCCCACCCTCTGCACCTCCCTCCATCAAAGCAACCAGAGATAGGAGGCTGGGGCTCTGCTTTTAAGTTGAATCACTGCAGCTGAAATAAAATTGCATATATTTGCATAAGGAGCATCTCAATTAGCATATTTGTGGGTAAAGCTAAAAGGGCTGTTCATTTGGAAGTGAAAATGTGAGCGAAACATGGAAATGACTTCCAGCCCCCTTTGCAAGCAGCTTAATTAAATATTTCCTTAGTGTGTGCACATGGATTTGGGAAGCTCTTGCTGTATATGTAATGGTGTGTGAAACCCCAGGGCAGGCCAGGAGACCTGCTCTTGCAAAGCCTTGGGTGTGTCTTTGCACCCTGGGCTGCCCTCACCCTGTGGCCCCCTCAGGTCCCCACACCTCCAAAGTGACAATTCTGCTGGAGGGCGAGGGATTTGGAATGCCAGGCTCTGCCACCAAGGGTATTTTTTCCAGGAGGATTGTCTTTCTTCTGCCTCACAGGGTGATGCTGTGCTTTCCTGTCGTTTCCCAGGGGTAGAGGCAGAGAGGTAGCTGTGATTAGGAGGAGGATTGGGCTGGGCAGGGCTGCCTGCCTCCTGCCAGAGCTGTGTTCAGGGAAAGAGCCTGTCTTTGTTTAAATATAATTGCTTTGGGCCTGATCCTTTTGATGCTTGAATCAGTGAGGAGCAGGTATGAGCCTTCTAGGGTGAAAACCAGTGCTGCTGCTTTTTTCTTTTTTTTTTTTTTTTTTTTTTTCCCCGTTTTTTTTTTTTTTTTTTTTTTTTCTTTNAGGCTGATTATTTTCACTGCCTTTTAGCCTATGCCTCAGCAGCTCTCCCATCTCTTCCTCGGGAGAACAGCTTGGGCTGCACAGACATGCCTGGTGCAGACCTGCCCTGTGAAGGCTCGTGTACTAAATGTGGGACCTGTCTGCTCTGCCCCCCCAGACAGCATGGCAGGGAGGGCTCAGCCCCTTCCCTCCTCACAGGGGTGAAACCCCCAAAAGCCTCCCTCCAGCTATGGGATGCAAACAGGGATGCCTGGGAGGGGGTTAGCAAGCTAACCAGATTGTCGAGGTGCCCCTCCTGTGAATGGCTGTGGGACTCTGTGTGTCCCCTCCTGCTTTGGGGAGAGCCATCAGGTCCCTGGGGCTGGTTTCATTGCTAAGAGGAATGGAAAGCAGAGCATGGGGCTCCTGGCATCCTTGGGTCCTGACCACCCCCCCGAAAAAGATGGGGAGAGGGGAGCAGGAGTGATGCCTGTGCACAAAGAGCCCTGAGAGGAGGCTTGGGGGGAGACAGAAGCGTCTGGGGCTGAGGGGGCTGAGGGAGGAGGTCACACACAACCTATTGTGAGTGCCTGAAAGGCCCTACAGTCCTGAAATGTTAATCTGACCCAACCTTTCGCCAGTTATAATTTTCCTCTCAATGAGCATGCATTAATCTGGCCCTTTCTCCCCTGTTCCCCTGTGGTGCAGAGCCCTTGTTCTGCTGCCTCTTGCTAAAATCGCCTTTCAGTGAACCCAAATAAAGCTCCCAAAGTCTGGAGCTCAGCCCCTGCTGGAGTGGGGCAGTCAGGGTCAGCCTGCCAGGAGGAAGAGGGAACATGACCTCTTCAGCTAGGACACAAATCCTGCAGTGCCTGAAAGATCATATCCCCCCACCCTGCCATGGGCAAAGCCTGAGGGCTCAGGTTGTGCAGGCATCTCCCTCCCAGTGCATGACCCATGCCCCATGGATAAGGGATCCTTTCCACCCCGAGGTACAGGATCACCTAGGGATGCTGTCCTGCTGAAGCATCCCAAGAAATTCCCTGTGGACTCTGCCTTGATGCTGCCCTAACACTGCCCACTTCTCTCCCTCTGCAGCTGCCTGTCCTGCGTGAACGGCTCCTTCCCCTGCCACTGGTGCAAGTACCGCCACATCTGCACCCACAACGCTGCTGACTGCTCTTTCCTGGAGGGACGTGTCAAGCTCTCTGAGGTAAGACTGTGAAACTGCTCCCTTTGCCTGTTCTGGTCCTGTCAGGGTCCCCTGCCCTCTGGGGAAGGGGTTAGAGGAAGGCAAACTCCTTCAGAAACCATTCCCTCTGCCTCTCCTGGGGTGCTGGGACTACCTGAGGAGCAGTGAGGGAGGAAAGGGAAGTGCTGGTGGAACTGTGTGCTTGCTGGTAGGGAGAGGCTGTGTGGCTGTGGAGAGGCAGCTTGGGAAGTCGGCTGAAGCCCGGAGCACTTTAGGCTGAATGAAAGGAAAAACAAAGGCAGAGATGCTAAAGCATTTTCTTTTGATGTTTGTGAAGGGAGCAAGCTCGAACTGTCATTGCAGAATAACTTGTTTTTTGAGAGGGGAAGGTTGAAATCTGTAAAACAAACTGTTTTGCTGCACCTCACGCCTTCTTCATCTCAACTGCTTTGCTAAAGAACATGTTCTTTTGTGGGGGTTCATCCTGTGCAGCATCCGTGCCACCCACTGGGGAAAGCTGCCATCAGCAGGGTGTTTGCAGGACATCCTGCTGTCCCCAGCCTGTGGTGGCTGCTTGGCTTGGGTATGGAGGTCTGGCAAGCCACTGTTGGCTCTACAGTAAATGCTGATTTGGTTCCTGAAGGGAGAGTTATGGGGAGGAAACTCTGTCCCTATTCTAAAAGGGGGCTCCAGTTAACTTATCTGGGTTTCCCACTGACTGTACATGGCCCCAGTGGGAAGGGTCCTGCTGCCTCCAGGGGAATTTACTAACCTGAGAAAGTTAGGAAAAGCTGTTTTCTCCTTGCTTGTGCTGTGAAGAAATCCAGTGAGCAGTCTGCCTATCTGAGGCATCCCAGAAGCCTGCCCCTGAGGTCATGCTTCCAGCCAGCCAGCCCTGGCATTGCTTCTGCAAATGCAACACGTGGTGTCCAGACTTCTGAAACACAGCAGTTCTCATCTGCCCATTCCCCTCAGTGAGGCCATGGGATCTGCCCCCCTCCCTCCAGGTGAACCCCAAAGCATCTGGCTGTACCCCACAGTGGTGGTGCCCTTGGGATGTGTGCAGCTCTCCCACGGACTGGCTGTCAGGAACTTGTGTCACTCCCCAGTGTGAACAGGGTGTCCCCCAGCAGACCTTTTGGCCACACTGGGAAATGGACCAGTGCCTGGTTTGAGGTTTGGATCGCCTGGCTCAGCCTGTTTGCACATTGGTGTGGCCTCAGCAGTTCCCAGCAGGGATGGTGAGGCACCCTCAGAGCAGCTGCAGCTGTGGGTTCTATGACCAGGCTGGAATGAGACATCCTGTCCCCATCCCTGGCCATCCTGGTCCCCAGCAGGGTGGTGTGGTGGGTGGGGGGGCCTTGGTGCCAGTCCTGTGGCACCATCAGACAAGTTAATGGTAGACATCCAGCCCCATCCTCTCTGCAGGAGGGTTATTTTAAGTAGGATTTGGTCTGTCTGTGTTGGCTGGAATGTGGTGGGCACTGGTCAGGAAATGCAGGGACAGAGGGTAACTGTCTCTGCTCCTTCCCATGGGTAGTTCACCACAATTTCCTGGGTGGAAAAGTGGTTGTTTTGTAGGAAAACAGAGTGGTCCGTGGCACTCTGTCCTGGGCATGCCAGGAATGCTTGTCTGGATTTCTGGGGTTGTCAGGGCTGGAATGGGCAAGGGTAGGAGCCACCACTCACATAAATGTGCCTGGAAACAGTGACAGCAGCCAGGATGTCCCTGTCCTCTGGCTGTGGTAGCTTTAAAGCCTGGACTCTGGAGATTGCCTTCCTCTGTGGCTTTGCTGGGGGAGTGCAGGGCTGGGGAAGACGTGATGAAGCAGCACAGGCTACTGTTCATTTTTTTCCACTCGTGGTGTGCAGTGGTGGCCAAAGGGTGGTCAGTGATGGGTATTGGAACATCCCATCCCAGAAGGCTGCTCTTCTGAGACAGCCCCTGCTGATGCAGAGCTGCTGTGGAGGGTGAAAGCCTTCTGGACTGTGGGGAACAAGTGTGTGAACTTACCTCAGATTAGGTAGGTTCAGCTTGTGTTTTTTCTTCATTCCCCATCAGTGGGAATGGCTGAGGACTTTGTGAAGGAACCTCAAAGCTGGGGTCAGACCCAGTCCCAGATTGCCTTCATCCTTTCTCTGCTGATGCACAGCCTTGCAGCTGGAGCTGGGAGCTGCCAGAGAAACCCAAATGGCAGCATTTGCAGTGTGATTCTAAAGCTCTCACTTCTCCAGACAAACCTGGACATCCATGTCATGTTCTCATCCAGCTAGAAAAATGGTTTTAATGGAGAAAATCTGAGTTGTGTGATGTTTGGGAATTTGTGTGAGATGGGGCTTTGCCTTTCTGCTTATCCCATGCCTTCATAGCTGCCTCCTCCTGGGGCCTGGGGCTCAGCTGGGAGGGGCTATTTTTGGCAGGACACAGAGCTCTGTGGGCTGTGCAGAGTGTTCCCAAGGGATGGAAGTGCTGGGCAATGCCAGACCAAGTTGTGTCAGCGGTTGGACTTGCTCACAGGGGAAATGAGTTGTCCTTGTACTCCCACCCCTCCAGGCACCCTGGGCGCCCACCAGCACCAGGTGCTTCCTGTTTGGGCACAGGCTGACATTTTTGCTGGATGAGACACTTCTGCTGGCAGATGTGGAGCGTGTGACATCATGAGGGGATTCGGCTCAAACTGTAAATGAGCAGAATGAGCCCCCCTGCCTGTGTGGGGAGAGGGACACTCGTGCCTGCTGTGCTCCCTGGGCGTGCCTGCAAACAGGCATGGTGAGCCCTGCCTGGGGGGCATGGACTTACCCACCACCCCAGCTGGGCTGCAGCAATGATTACTGAAAAAGCAGACAGGAGTGTTGGAGAGTGTGCCAGGAGTTAATACCTGCCAAGTGTGAGTGTGCCCCATGGGGAAGGCTCGTGCCACCCATGGGGTCCCCCTGAAATGTGGAGGAGATCAAGCAGGCAGGGGCTGCTTCCTCTGACAGCACTTCCAAGCTGGGAACTGGTGACTGCACTCCATGGAAATGGCAACGGGCATGAGGTGTCTCCCCACTGTGAGTTGAGCTGATTCTGCAAGTGGGGGGAAACTGAAGCCCCACTTTGCAGAGTGGCAGCTGTGATATGGAGCAGGGAGGTGGCAGAGCAGTGCCCAGCGTCCCCAGACTGCCCCAGCCCTGTTGCCATCTCCAGTTCGGGGCTAACACTACTGTTCCTCTCAGCTTTTATTTTGTTTAGTGTGTTTTGGAGATAAATACTTTCTTCCCTTGAAAACTTTGGGGAATACAGACTTGTGAAGAACAGAAAACCCAAAGACTAAAAATAGTTGGCTTTTTCTGTCAAGATTTGCTAAGTGAAACAATTTCTTTTTCTTTTCTCTGCATTGTTTGAAAGTTAATTAATCATACTGGCTGAGATAAAGCCTGGCACTTTGCTGAGGTTCAGCCTGGCTTGCTGCAGGATGGCAGGAGGCAGCTGGGCAGCCTTGGTCACACATGGCTGCTGCTGGCCTTGGGGCCAGAGCTGCCCCTGCAGCTGCACTGTAGCCATTGGAAGCTTTGTGAGAGCCGTGGAGTGGCTGCATCCACCACATTTCTGTTTCTAAAGCAGCTCACATGTTATTCCCTCTTGATGTTATTTCAAGCCAACACTCTCAGGAGTAGCTGCTGTAGGTGTGAGACCTCTGCCCGGCTCAGCAAAGTCGGTGTGGGATTGCATCAGGCTGTTGTTGCAGAACTGTTACCCGGCAGGGCTGCAGAGCTGTTTTGCTTCCTGAGCTCATTTATTTTTGCTCCCTCCTGCTCCCCTGTGCTTTGCACACAAGAGTCACCAGCTCCCCTGGAGCAGCTGGGAGCCTGTGGCTATTAAAAGTGGAGTGCTTTGCCCTCCCAATGTCTCCTTCCCCAGGGGCTGGCAGGGAGGTGCTTTCCTCTCTAGCTCAGACTCAGCAGCATCCCCTGGCTGGAGTCACTGTGTGCTGGGCAGCCTGCAGCCGGGCTGGGTGGGGTGACACTGCTTCAAGCTGGTGCAAATAGAAGCAGCAGCAGCAAAATTTGCTGCAGAGCAGGTTCTCTGTCACACTGCAGGAGCACATTGCTGTATCAAAGAGGGGAAAAGGCTTTTCTGTCTGCTTATGAAGGAAGGGGGATGAAGGCTGTAAGGGAAGCAGGAGGGCTGAGCAGGTAGCTTGACAGTGCACAGTCCAGTGGGCACTGACTTTCAAACCTACTGGCTGCAATGATGGCATTGGAGTCCATATTGTTACCAGCTGGCCCAAACACGTATTGCTGTTGCAGTGGCAGGTTACAGATTCCAGAGATGGATCCTCTCCCCACCTCCCACCTAAATCAACCTCAGCTGTAGAAAACACTCTACTACTCTGCCACCAGGCTTCTTTGTGCTCTTCTTTCCTATCTTCAGGGCTTTGGGCAGAGCAGGTTTAGGATGGTGGTTTGGGGTTGCTGCACGTGAGGATTTTCTCAAGCATGTGCTCAGGGTGGTGTTTCTGCAGTGCATTGCCAAGCCTGACAGCCAGGAGAGCATCACAGGGGTGCTGGGGGAGTGTTCCTGTCTCATCATCTGCTTCCTGTTCCCCTTGCAGGACTGCCCTCAGATCCTGCCTTCCACCCAGATCTACATCCCCGTGGGTGTGGTGAAGCCCATCACCCTGACGGCCAAGAACCTGCCCCAGCCGCAGTCAGGGCAGCGCAACTACGAGTGCATCTTCCACATCCCCGGCAGCACCACCCGCGTCACCGCGCTGCGCTTCAACAGCACCAGCATCCAGTGCCAGAACACCTCGGTGAGTGGGGCAGGAGCTCTCCTGTCTGTGGGCTGCTCCTTCCTGCTTGCCCCAGGACCACCCCAGCTCGTTGCATGGGCAGTTTTGTTTTCTCCTGGCAGGTAACAGGGTTTGTGTTGCTTGTGGGGTGTGAGGCAGGCTTCCTACCACTACCTCCAGGTGTGTTGGGAGGCTGCTTGGGGTTGTTCCAGATAGGATCAATGCTGAAGCCACCAGGATTTAGGGAGCACTTCCAAGGAAATTTGGTTTGCAAAGCTGAAGAAAGTTGCCTGGACTGGAGCCAGCAGGGCCCGGATGTGCTGGAGCCCCCCTGACACCAAGCTGTCCCATTTTACAGGCGGGAAGGAGGTAACACCTCTGTGTCCCATTGCACACATGGAGACCTTCACATGCAGCTGTGCCTGCCAGCCCTGCAAGTGCTTCCCCTCCTCCCCTGCAGCCTGTGTCCATCCCTGACTCCATCCCTGATCTGACCAGCAGCTGCCTCCTTCCCCTGCCTGCCTGCCCTCCATCCCATGCTCCCTGCATCGCTCCCTGCCTGTGTGTCCTTGCCCCCTCTCACTTCAGCTCTCTCCTACAGGCATCTCTGCCCTCTCCAGGCACCTTATCCCCTAAGGGGGAGCAGGTTTAGCAGCCCTGGGTGAGCTGTGTGTGTGCCTCTCACTGAGCACTAGGCCCATGAACAAGGCCGCTCTGGGTGCTAATAGCCCCACTGGGAGCTGCCATTGCTCAGCTCCTCAGCTGCCTGCTGTGCTCTACACCGACCTGCCCTCATCCAGATGCAGCCAGCCCCTCCCTTTGCTCTCCCATTTAATCCTTTTAAAATTTGTTTTTCATCTCTCCTACTGTGAAAGCTCATTTGCAGCCTAACACCAGTGCTGATCCCTGCTCTCTTTGGTGGCACAAGTGACATTTAGAAACCACTGAAGATGAGCACAGGCTCCCTCCCTCCTCCAGTGATCCCAGGGCTGCAGAGCCTTTGGACAGGAGGAGCATCCTGAGCCATTGCCTCCTGTCCTGGGCAGCAGTCCTGGGGGGATGCTGTGCAGCCAGTCCAGCCTCCTGCCAGCTCTCCTCTGCCTGGAGCTGGCAGCTGTCTCCAGCCCAGCTCTGCAGTGTGGGGTTTGGCTGAGTTTATTCCAAAGCAGTCTGGGACACGTGTGCTGCAGGATGCTCCCTGTAGGGAAGTGCTGTGGCTGCACAGTGCTGACAGCAGCAGCCTGATGGCTCCTGGGGGGTGTTGGGGAGAGGTGCCTGCGCCAGAGGGGAGCCTTTACATAACGGAGGTGGAGCTTGCAGAGAGGCTCTGAACAATGTGGACTCATTTCTCCCCACTACGTTTCAACTTGTCAAGCAGGGGGGAGAGTCTGAAGCACAATGCATTCCCTGTGTTTCCCAAGGGAAGTCATGGCTGCCAGGATTGCATGGCCTCTGCAGCTCTTCTCCAGAGGCACAGGACAGCTGTAGCCAGCGCCTTTTCCTGGGCTGACAGTGGTGGATGTTTGACCTGGAAATTGTCAGGGATGCTGTGAAAACAGCACAAATTGTCAGAAGGGCATGTGTGTGGTGTTGTGAGGTGCATGGGGAACAGGTAGCTGCAGCTCCATGGGCTGCACTCTGGGGCGGGAGATGTGGCTTTTGGGTGCAGGGTGGCTTCACAAAGAGAAAACCAGAATTTTGACTTGAAAGAAACTGCTTTGCTTTCAGGGTCTGCTTGCCTGCTTTAATGTTTGAGGGCAATGAGCCAGGCTGCATTATGGTGTGGGGGATTCAACTTCACACTTGTGTGGTGTTTGTCTCCTTCATGCCTTTTTGCAGTCCATCTGGCTGCTTGATAGTGCTTCAGGCTCTCCCAGCCATGGCCCAACGGCTTCTTCCATTGCACTTCATCCTTTGGGTTAGGATTTTGGTGTGGAGAGCACTGGCAAGTGGAGAAATAGGAAAAGGATGACATCTTCCCAGCCAACAAGTGAAGGATGGATGCCAAAAGGCATTTAAGCACGCAGTGCTTCCAGGAATTCAGTGGGATCTAAACAAGAGGTTAAATACTCTGTGGAATAAGGGATGCTTTCCTGACTCACTGGTGAATGAAAGGCATAATAAGTCAAGCCCCTTAAAACTCTTTGTCTTTTGTTTTAGTGCTTGTCAAACTCCAATGACTTGTTAGCACTTTGAAGAAAGGACATCTTGGTTAAATATTCAGCAGTCCATTCATTAAGGTCTGAGTGTTGACTGTAAACATCGTTTCAAACACCCAATAGATCTTTGGCAAACTCAAGGGAGACCTGCTCTGGTATTCCCCAGCATCCCAGGCCATAAACCAAGCCAAAAGAACATTTTCTGCCTCCTCACTTTGGTCTCATTCTGCTTTTCAAGAGGAAAGCAACGCTAATGGTTTTCCATATGTATTGTAAAGATGCAAAAAGGAAAGACAAGCCTAACTAAGAAAATGAAGATCTTTGCCAATAAACTAATTTTTGTAAATTGATTGCTTTTAATCTTCTGGAGGCAGACTTTTCCAGGCTTGCTTTTTGCAGCAGAGGATGGAGAAACGGTCACCTGTCTTAATGCATAAGGTTGATGCCACTGAGATTCATTCTCCAAATATCCTTGCCTTTGCCTATTCTTTCCCATCTGACATACCTCCACAGAGTTTGTCCTCCTGATTGCTGCAAAAATGAAACAGTTTTGCAGTTGAAAAGTGCTACAGTCCTGAATCTGCACTAATGCCTGTAGCATTGGACTTGATCTGATTTAGTCTTGGCCTTTGCAAAATGGCTACAGGTGTTTCTCACTGTCAAGGCTTTGGCTTTTTCTCTCTAAAATGTTCCTCTTAAGGCTGAAATAGCCCCAGAGCTGCTGTTTCCCTTTAAATGTATAAATAGGAAGAACCCCTGATCTCCTTTTCATGAGCTTGTTGTCTCAGCACTTTAAATTAAGCATCATGCCTCAGTTATTTCCCTTTCTTTTTGACCAAAGCCCCACGTGGTGAGGAGCAGCTGTGCCACCTCCTTGGCTCCCTTTTGGTTTCTTTCTCACCAGTGCCCCTGGCACGGAGAGCCCACCTTGCCCCCTGTTTCTGCTGTGGCTGTGGAGGTTCCTGCCCTCTGGCTCAACTTGGGTTGGGATGTTCACCCTGGAGTGAGCATTATTGCTGGGACAAAGTGATGTGGGTGCAGAGCAAGCTGGGCTGGCAGGGTGGACACATGTGTGGTACCCCAGCATGGATGCTGAAGAGTGAACTAAGACCTCTCAGATTTATGTTTTCTGGGTATTTTTTTGTTTTTGTAGAACCTGGGTGTTGCTCTGACATATTCCCAGGGTCTCAGGTTGTCATACCATGCTAGATTTGGGGCAAGAGCAATCCAGGTGAAGAAGCTTGTGTGTGATTGGGGAGGAAAGGAGGAGATCCATGTGAAAAGAGAAAAAGGAGATGCAGAATCAGAGGCTGAGTGTTACTGTCAAGTTGTGCTGTTGT
The DNA here is from genome assembly GCA_013400635.1 of Hypocryptadius cinnamomeus. NCBI lineage: Eukaryota > Metazoa > Chordata > Aves > Passeriformes > Zosteropidae > Hypocryptadius > Hypocryptadius cinnamomeus. The sequence continues at coordinate 122,833 of VYZP01050432.1, forward strand.
GCGGATGATGGTGTTTTACTCGGCCCAGGGTATATTTATAGAGGAACATAAATCATACACACATGCCCTGTTCTGAGCACTGCACACCTCCACTATATGTATCTCTAATTAACCAGCCATGGAGAGGGAAGCAGGATTGGAGCCCACAGCCCCAGCTCCGTTCTCCAACAAAGCCGCGCTCTCCATCCTAGCGGTGCCTACATTTATCTTTCCTGCAGCAGTGTTTAAAGTGAAAAGGGAGTATCAGGAGAGTTTGATAGGATCCAATTAAATTCCAGCAGATAAAATAATGATGAATTGCAGTTGAGCCCTGGCGAGACGCGATGTACATTACTGCCGTCCCTGTAGTGCGGGGAAGGAGTTGAGGTCATCAACTACAGAAAAATAGGACACAGCTGCAGCCCAAGCGCTCCTCCAGAAATGCAGCCCAGGGGGATGGTGCATGTGGGAGTGAGAGGGGCTGCACAGGAAATTTGGATGTGTGGGTTTGCTTGCAGAGGAGCAGCCCCTCTGCTGCCTTCTCCAGGGATGGGTTGGGCAGGTTGTGGCTGAAGTGGGATGGATGCCCTGTGGAAAGGGTGTGATGGCTGTGGGGCTTCCCTGCCTGCTCTGGCATGGGAAGGGCTAGTGCCTCATCCAGTTGGCATGGCATTTGCAGGAGCATCCTGAAGTGCATCTCAGTGCGATCTGCCCACAGATTTGGGGTGTGTCCTGCTAGCTGAGCTGTGTCTCCTGTGTGGTTCCCTGGAGACACCTTCTCAGAGTGCTGAATCTCTCATCCCAAGGGAAGCTGGGTAGCTTTCAGCGCCTGTTGCTGCTAGCTGGTGGGTGTGTGAGCAATGGGCTTCCTAGAATCAAAAGTGGGGCTTCCATGGCAGGTGACAGCCACAGCCCTTGTTGTGTGCAGGGCTGGTGGCATTCCCTGCACGGGGGCAGGGTGGATGAGAGAATCGGAGATGTGAAAAGAACGTGAGGTCGGTGGTTGTTATTTGGGAAGATGCCTGAGATAAGTTTTGGGTAAAGAGCCTTGAGAAAGGAGTTCTCTTGCCTGAACTGCATCTCTGCAGAAGATGCAGATCTCTGGGAAGACCAGTATCCAGGTGGGTGGGGCTGAAACATCCTCTGTCCTCCCTTCCACATTCGCCTTGTAAGCTCTTCAGGGAAGGACAGGGAGACTGGCTAGGTTAGGTAAGGAGCCAGGCAGTTCTCATCTCAGTTGCTGACTCACTTGATGACATTTTTTCTCCCATCCCCTTCTGTGGGCTATGCTGCATCAGAACACATCACTTTTGGGCACTGTTGGTTTGCTCTCAGGCTGTGCCTGTTGCATTTTGCTCCCAGAGCAAACATCCCTTTCCCATAGCTTGTCCTCATAGCAGTTTCCAAGCCAAATAATCCCTTGGCACAGCTGGAGGTCCTGGGCACCTTTGTAGAGTGAAAGATGGTCTGACAGCAGGACTGCCTGGGTAGGTGCATCCCCCCACTCACACCCATCCTGGCCTACTCTCCTGCTGCTCATCCCAGTCTGCTGCCAGCCACTGGGATTGATTAACTGGGAGGTTAATAACAGTTAAATGTTTAATGGGTGTTTAACACCATGTTAGCTCTGAACAGGGAGGAGCCAGAGTGATGAAACCTGTTGGCTGTCTGTGAGCTCTTTTTTGGTTCCCATAGGATGGACAGATTGGTAAGCACCCCCTGCCTGATCCTCACCAGTTGTGGGACTTTCAGGGCTGGAAGGTGGCTGCTGCTTTACTTGGCTGCTGCTGCTTCCCTGGCTGTGGCTGTGACTGTGCCTGTGGGTGGAGAGGCCACTTTTGTGCTTTCAGTATGGCAAGGGCTGTTGTGAGGAGGCCTTTTGGAAACATCATTCAAAATACGAGATGCTTTGGAAATTGGATCTGATGGATCTCCAAGTCCCAGGAGGCCAAGCCTAGAGCCCCTGCAGCTGCAGCTCCTGCCTGTGCACAGCCAAGTCCTGACTCCAGCTCCAGTGTTCCACAGGGACCAGGAACAGTATCCAAGCCACAGACCCACTGCTGTCTCTGCAGGGCGGGTTAGAGGCTGCTGACAGACATGCAGATGCAGAGGACACATTTTTCATTGATATCCATGTTCCCTTAGTGATCCCAGACTTTGAGCACCAGCTGAGGCAACGACTCCTGGTCTGCCACTTCCCTTCACACAGTCCTGTGCTCCCGCTGCTCCCCGCTGTCCACTCCAGCTCCCTGCCACAGCAGAGTCAGCATCCTCAGTACTGTGTTCTTTCCCACAGGGAGACAGTCTCTCATGCAGTTGGCCTCTTGCTGTCTCAGGACTGGTGCATGAAGAGTTAATGTTTTCCCTCCCTCTCCCCCTATTCTTCTTCCTCCAACCCACCTCCCAGAAGAACTAATTTCCAAAAGCAGCCGGGGCAGAGAGATGCAAATAAATGTTTTGGACAGCTGCAGGCTGGATGCCTTCCCGAGATGCCAGGGCCCCAAATGAGACATGTCAGAGTACAAATTGAAAATGCCAATTTCACTTATGCTGCCACGTGGCTCGTCACAGCTAAATTCTGCTCCGGCGCTGCCACCACCCTCCCCAGCATGTGCTCCCTCCTGCTGCCAGGGAATGGGCTCTGCTCACTGCTATGGGTCTGGCCAGCTCCTTGTTGTGGTTCTGTTGAGGATATCCTTGGGTGGGACTAGGGTAGGGCAAGGTGAACAGATCTGGACTCCTAGCCGAGTTCTGCCTTCATCTTCCCGGGACTAGTAACAGGAATGTTGCTGAGAGGCTCTGGTGGTGGATGGTGCATGGTGGGGATGTGGTGAAAGTTGTCTGAGCAAACACAACAAGAGGTGCCACGTCCAGGGGGTTCTGTGGGGGGTGATGGGGCTCTGCCTGTAGACAGGAGATGGTGGTGGAGCTCTTGGATTTGCAGCTGCCTGTGTTATGTCTGACAACTGCTGTGTGCAGCTGACCAGCAGCAGCCTTCCTCCCTGGAGAGGGCTGCATTTTGGGGTCCTCCACCCTGCGTTTGGGGTGGCTTGTGGACAAGGGATCACCAAGAGAAAGCTGTAATGGAGGACCAGGCGTGGCTCTCATTGGCACCCTGTAGCACTGAGGGAGGGGTGTGTTGCCATAGCCAGGTCTCACACTGGGCATGAGCCCCATTTTGGTGCTATGTCTGATGCTGGGGTGGTGATGCTGCCTGTCTGGGAGAGACTCAGCACAGAAGGGACCAGCTTTGATGGTCAGGTGAAAAGACTGAAGTGTTGTTTTCCAGGGCACACTGGCCTCCTTCATGGGTTACATACCTGGGCCTTGTGGAGGGGTCGAGTAGAACAGAGCCACTGCAGAGGGTCCCGTGTGGGGCAGCAGCTGAGGAAATGCTGGAGGAGATGCTGAGGCCACCTCCTCTTGGTACAGCCTGGGGCTGTGAAAGGTGACACTGGGGCTGGCTGGAGTTGGTGGCAGGGCTGTGGGTGAACCACTGCCGGTGCATGCACCGCTCTCTAACAAACTCCAGCAAGCCATGAATCATTCATTTAATCTCTCCTGACACGCCTGTCATTTTCTCAGGCGAGGAGCGGGGAATCTCTTGCCGAAGGAGGTCATTAGCTGTCAGGGATGGTTCCAAATGCCTTCCTGCCTCCGTATCGATTAAAACCTCTCTGTCTGCATGCAGGGGCTTTGCAGGGAATACTGATGGTGCTGCTGGGGCTGGGACTCAGATGTTGAGACAGGGGAGAGGGGTCTGGGTGGGGAAAAGTTGCTGGCCAAGCTGGAAGGAGAAATTGAGTTGGATATGTCTGGGCAGCAGCAGGTCCAAGGGCCTGAGTTTTGGGTCCCCTAAAGCTGCGGGGGTAGGATTCCCTGATGTCACCTTCCTACATGGAAACTCAGAGTGGTGATTCCAGTCCTGAAATGGAGTGCAGCTGATGTCCAAGTGCAGTGTGGAGCTGGGAGTGGGGCATCTGGGGGTGTGGTGTGGAGGGGAGGAGTGGTCTCTCCTGAGATCTTTCTGAGGGCTGGTGTGGCACTGGAGTGGTCCTCAGCTCTGTCCCACCCACAGCCATCTGGCCACAGCTTTGTCATTTTCTTATGGGTGATGGGGCTGGAGGGGACTGTGAGGGGCATCCTCCCACTGGCTGTCAGAGGTGACTCTGCTGAATCCACTCCTGTGATGTGCCCAGCCTGTCCTCCCCAAGCTTCACTAGTGCTGACCATAATCTCAGATATCCAACTGAGCATCCCTGGAGTGGGGAGGACATGGGGAAGGGCTCGGGAGCCTTGTGGGGAGAAGTATATCTGTGCTGTGGAGGCACCATCTATTTCTTCCTCTTCCAGCAGCAGCAGCTTCAGACCTTTGAGTTGATGGGCTTTGGGTCTATTTACAAACCCTCTGTTTTGCCGCTTTATCTTTTTTTGTCAGTCCAGCCCACTGGTTTCATGTGTTGTGACTGATGCTTTGATGAGTGACTGTCAGACCTGTTTGTCCCTAGCCAGCAAGTCCCAGCCAGGACCCCATCCCTCTTCTCTGGGCTGATGGGAGACATCCATGTAATGGGATTGTATGTCTCTCTATGCCCCTCACCACCAGGACATTTTGTCTCAATAATTAACAGGCTCTGCCACCTTTTGTTTCCTCCTGCAGTATTTCTACGAAGGGAATGACATCAGTGACCTGCCCGTCAACTTGTCTGTGGTCTGGAATGGGAACTTTGTCATTGACAACCCCCAGAACATCCAGGGTGAGTGAGGGATGGGATGGGACCTGGCCCAGTGCCCCCTCAGCCTCCAGCCCACCCAGGCTCTGACCATAGTTTGCACCATGCTCTGGTGGGTTTCTAAACAAGAGGCTTTTTCCAAGAAGCTTTGGGAGGCACTCTACTTTGGTGTTGAGTCCAGGGTGCTGCTGGCTCCTACCTGTGGCGGTTTGTCCCACTGGGAGCTGGTGGGAAGGGGCAAGAACAGGTGCTTTTTTTCCCCCAAACCCTTTTCCCATGGGTTGGGAGGCTGTGCTGACCCTGCCCTCCTCCTGCCCTTGCAGCCCACCTGTACAAGTGCTCGGCGCTGCGGGAGAGCTGCGGGCTGTGCCTCAAGGCCGACCCGCGCTTCGAGTGCGGCTGGTGCGTGTCGGAGCGGCGCTGCTCCCTGCGCCAGCACTGCCTGGCCTACGAGAACAGCTGGATGCATGCCAGCAGCGGCAACAGCCGCTGCACCGACCCCAAGATCACCAAGGTATGTGGGGATAGGTGGGTGGTGATGTCCTGTGCCGAGGGACCGTGATGTGTGATGGGGATGGGGCTCTCCAGGGACAGCTCACAGCAGTCAGATCCACTCAAAGTTTAGTAATTGAGTGTTTTTTGTCACCAGTTTCATTTCCAAGGTTAATATCCTCTCTCCACCACCCCTGTGCCCTGGGCTTTCTGGCTCATTTCCAAAATTCCAACCCTTCCTGTACATCACTGAGGGATCCAGGGAAGCTCTAGGTTGCTTCTTGTGTTGCTATGTGCACTGGGGCCAGTAGTTCGTCATCATCCTCCCATTTCCCTGACAGGTTTTATGACCTTTGCTTTTAAGATTGTGTATATTAATATTCACATGCCTGTTGGGCTGGGATCCAGGTTCACAAGGAGGGACTGGTGGGTATTTCAGCTGGATACCTTCTGCTAACCCACGGCTGGCTGGGCCTCGAAGGTGTTAATTACTGGAGTCTTAGTACAGGATCTGATCTGTTTGGGTTTCAGTGCCTTATCTGATGGAGGCTGGAAATGAGAGTGTTGGCTTTTCCCAGTGCGTGCTGCCTGCCTCTCACACGAATGGCCCTGCAGTGTGCTGGGTGGCAGCCATGTGGAGAGAGAGGGGAACAGCCCTGCTGGGCACATTCCTGCCTGCAAGAAGTGTTGCCTGGGGCTGGTGGAGTGCTGGCAGGAGAAGGGATCCATTCCTGAAAAAGTGGGGTTGAGCCTCAGAGCCTGCATCCCTACATGAAAGTTTGCTGTTGTGTGCAGAGCTGCAGGGCTCCCTGTCAGCTTCCCACTGTGCTCAGGCTGAACTTCCCAAATGAGGACCCCTAGGGATGATGGGAGTGGAGAATGCTGTGGGGCAGGTCATGGCCAGGGTGGCCTCGCTGTAGGCTGTGCCCTGGTCCTCTTGTGTTCAGGTGACCAGGGCTGCAGGCATTTACACACACACACCACTCACAGCAGCTTCCCAGCAGCTGATGGTGCCCAGCATTGGTCACAGAAGTTGATGCAGAGCTGATGGTTAACACCTCTCCCACCCTGAATCATTATGAGATTTTACAGTAATTGCAGGTGTAGCAGGAACAGATCTGTTAGCAGATGGGCTTGACCTTGGCACTGCTCTGTGTCAGTGCCCTGGGAGGTGGCAGTCAGTGTGGATGTGCAGTAGCTGTTGGTGTGATGCTGGTCCTGTAGCCTGCCTGTTCCCTGCTGCCTCCCACTACCCCTGGGCTGTGGGCATGCTTGCAAGTGGTCCAGAGAAAAGCCTAGTGCAGAGAGGGCAGCATAGGCTGATGGGGGAGAAGAGTCTCCTACAGTGGTTTCATGAGGTGGAGCCTCCTTCCTGGCCAGCTTACCAGAGTGCAGGTGTCTTCATGGGTGGTGGGGCTGAGCTGGAGGATCACCACAATTCTTCACCCTTGAATCATTTCCCCATTGTTCAGTGGTGGGGACAAGCCCCTTCCAAACCTCTGTGGTGTCTTGCCTAGTGCTCACTGTGACCCTCAGAGTGACATCCTTTCCCTTGGGAAGGGGATACCCCTTGGCCTCTGCACCTGCTGGCTGTGCTGTGGCCACCGGAGCTGAGAGTAAGCCAACTGCTTGTACCCGCTGGAGCTGTTTGCTTGTTGATGTAAAAGGACCCTATGAAACCAATTAGGAGAAAAGCAGCATTGTTTGTTGGGGCCAGGAGTCCGGAGGTGGAGAGGGAAAAGGGGGGGTTGAGCAGCTATTGCTCTCCTTGGCAGCTCCCCCCTCCCACACACCTTGTTTAGCTGTGACCTCCCTGTGCTGGGTGGCACACAATGTCATTTCATTCCCGGGCTCCTTCCTCCCCGAACACGTGGCCCTTGTCAGCTTTGCTGTGGAGGAGGAGCACTGGAACACGCTGGAGCAGCTTTTAACACTCGTTTAGAAACACCAAACAAACAGCCGCTTCTCGCCAGCCACCCCGCCAGAGCTTTCTTAAGGGGAAGACCCAACCTGCTGCTGGCTGCAGCTGCTAGAACGATCTCCAATCCCAGACTTGGGCAGGGGCTGAACAAGGTTTAGGCAAGCAGTGGTTCCCCACGGCCCCAGAGGGTTTTGTTGCTGTGTAAATAGTGAGCTGTGACTGCCTCGGCATGACCCAGGGTTCAGGCACCAGTCCTAGCTCTGATGCTGGCCTGGGACATGTCCTACAGGATGCCTGTGTGGAAGGGGACTGGGTACTCCTGTCTGAGTTTGTGTGTGCTGAAGGTCACCAGCCCAGTGTGAATCCAGAGGGCAGAAGTTAACCCCAGAGGCAATGGCTGTAGTGGGACCGTGTGGAAACAGCCCCTGGCTCCATGCAGTCCATCAGGGTTGATGATGTGGACAGTGTCCACTGCTGCATGTTTCCCACCCTCAGCTCATCTGCTTTTCCTTGAGGTGGAGATGATGTTCAGGAATGAGCCCTTCACAAGGAGGAGGAGGAGGATCCATCTGGCTCAGGCCCCAGGGCTACAGCTGCCCAGATTTGCCAAGAATGGAAAGAGCTTACATGAGCTTGGTCATGGCTTGAACCTGTCCAGGAGCTGGGCTTAGTGCAGGCAGAGGTGCCTGCCTGTGCTAGAGGGGAGGAGAGGCTGCTCTCAGCCAGGAGAGCAGAGGAGGACATCACCTGCGACAGGATCGTCCCTTCCCTTGGGTCAGGGTGTGATTTCTTCCTGGACTGACCCAGCCTGCATTCCCCTCTCCCTCTCTTGCTGCCTGCAGCTGCCTTCTCCTCTGCTGTGTCTTTGTGTCACTGGGGACCCAGCTGTGTCCCTGGGCCCACTCAGGGCATGCAGCTCTGCTATTCATCCCATTTAGTGCTGCAGGTGGGCGCTTGACCTCGGGGCCAGCAATCACTGATGTAAAACTGCCTGTAATTGCCTGGTTAGAGGCAGTGTCCCCACATACCTTGGAACAGGGCCCACACCTCTGCTCATCCCTCATTCTGCCACTGTCTGTCAGGCCACACCTGTCTTCTTTATTGGGCATCATCCTGGTAAATGAGGTGTGGTGCTGTGCTGAGGTCCCCTCCCTTCCCAACTGGCCTCAGCAAAGGGTTTGCTGGTGAAGAGAAACACATTTCCCCCACCTGCCATTTCACCTCTGCAGGGACCTGTTGGAGATGCTTTCTCCTTTGAGGACATCTTGGACATGGGAATATCATCCCTGGGCACCTGGGACCTGGCCAAAAGCCAGGCACGTCCAGGCTTCCTTGCCGGTTCAGCTGGAGCCATGGCTGATGCTACCCTGTCTCCTTCAACTCTTGTGTCCTTGTCACCTAGGAGATGGCTGTGCTGCAGGAGGGTGTCCCTATCCCAGCCTTCTGCTTGGACACATCTCATGTCTCCTGGCTTGTTCCTGGGGAGATTTTTGTGCATACAGCTGTCACTGGGGAGGTCTTTCCTGCTCTGTGGGCAGCTTACAGATGTGCTGGCATTTCTCATCACCTGTCTGCTCCTTGCTGCTTGTAACACACATCTTGCAGCTGCCTGGGCTGCAGCTCACCTGAGTGAGGTGTCCCTGTGGCTCTGCATCCTGGTGACAGACCATGCTCTCTCCTAGCTGTTCCCTGAGACCGGCCCCAGACAAGGAGGGACCCGTCTGACCATCACTGGCGAGAACCTGGGCCTGAAGTTTGAAGATGTTCGCTGGGGTGTCCGAGTGGGCAAAGTGGTGTGCATCCCCATCGAGAGCGAGTACATCAGCGCCGAGCAGTAAGTGCCTGGTGAGGGGTGGGCGTGCTCCAAGTCACCTCAGGAGGGTTAGGACAGCAGTGATGGTGTTCAAATGCTGCCCATGGCTGCAAAAGACATAGATCTGACCGGGCTGAACTGGGAGGGAAGTACCTGCTGGTTGTGGTTGCTCTGGGAAGAGCTCAAAGGCTTTGGAGAAGCTTCTCTGAGGGCTGGCACTGTCAACTGCCACCACCTTGGTTTCTCATGGATCTGCTGGCACCTGAGACCTTTGCTTTGCACAGGGAGTGTCTTGGTGCCAGGACACTGAGGAGTTTCTTACTCTCATCTCTTAGGATTGTGTGTGAAATCGGAGATGCCAGCCTGAGCAAGGTGCACGAGGCACGTGTAGAAGTGTGCATCCGTGACTGCACGCCCAGCTACCGGGCCATATCCCCCAAGACCTTCACCTTTGTGGTAAGCCCTGTGCCGGGGACAGGACTGTCACCTCGAAAGGGAGGTGATGCTGGGTGGTTTTGGGTGGTTTTCTGGCTGAGTTGGAAAATTTGCCATTTTCCTGAGGGGGAGGTAGGGGTTCTCTGGCAAGGCATTGAGTCACGATGATTGAATTTCTCCAAGGCTGCCACTGCTCTGCCTCCCCACTGTCCTGCTGGCACTGCCAGGCTTTAGTACTGTGCCCAGCTGCTGTCTCACAGGTTCCTCTCCTCTGTGGCCCTGTCACCTGGCTGAAGCTGCTTGCGGATGTGGGTTTCAGTTCCCACCTGTCTGACTCCAGGGATGCCCTTTTCCTTTGACAGATGCCCACTTTCTCCCGTGTTGTCCCAGCCCGGGGCCCTCTCTCTGGTGGCACCTGGATCGCCATCGAAGGCACCCACCTCAACGCCGGCAGCAACGTCTCTGTGACCATCGGGGGACGGCCCTGTGCTTTCTCATGGTGAGGGGCACAGAGGGTGATGGGGGGTGGGCAACAGGCACCTTCGAAAGCAGTGGGACCCCCAGACAGAGCAGCAGCCAGAAGCCTGGGCTAGGAAGCCAGGAGAGACCATGGGAGCCAAACCCCCTGGGTAGCCAAAGGTGTCTCCTCTTGAAACCTTTGTGTCACAGGCTGCAGGAAGAGCCCTAAGAACAGAGATTTTTCTCTAAAAGCACAAAGCCCTGAGGCATGAAGTGGATAATTTTTAGATTAGGGATGATAATGGAGCGGCTCTTTAAATATTTTCCTGCGGTAATTACTGGTTATCAGCCCTAATCGCTGCTGTTTGCAGCCGCCGCACGATGGGAACGCTCAGGAGCTGCTCAGTCTTTCCCGGCTGCTTTTTGTTTCATTTCTTGGATTTTTGTTTTTTCTTTTTTTCGTTCTTTCTCTCTTCATTCCCCAGCTGTTTCAGAAGGGGAGAGGGGCTGGGGCAAGGGGCTCCCTGGCTGCCCTGACCTCCCTCCTGCCCAGGCACTGACAGGTTGTGTGTTTTTGCCCCAGGAGAAGCGCCCGTGAGATTCGGTGCAGGACCCCCCCAGGGCACACCCCTGGTGGCTCCCCCATCCTCATCAACATCAACCGGGCAGAGCTGAGCAACCCAGAGGTGAAGTACAACTACACAGAGGACCCCACCATCCAGAAGATTGATCCTGAATGGAGCATCAACAGGTGAATTGCAAGGAGCTTGTAGGATGCATGGGGAACTGTTTCCCATATGGATTTCCCGCTCCTGATGGGCACATCTCAGTGCTGTGATAACTGCCAGGCTGCACTCCAGAGATGTGGCAAGAGGAGTGTGAGCAATGGCTTGGCACCAAGGCCCTGCTAACTCCTGGCCTACAGTGCTCAGCCTGGCAGGGGGCAAGAGCAGAGAGTGCTTTGGATCTGCTTAATTTCAGCTTGACATTTGGTGGTGGCAAATAAAATTAAAATATTTCCCATCGGGGGATTTTTTGAAATGTTTACATATTTTTCTAAAAGGCTTGAATTGGCTGGAGAGGAGGCGAAGGAATCCATTAAGAGCTAGTGCCAAGGGAAACCTTCCCCAGGCTGTTGATGAGGAGCAAGCTCCCCAGAGGCATGGCCAAGGTCTCCGGGACCATGGAGCTTTTAACACCAAGTCATGGAGAAAGCCTGGCAGAGTTCAGCCTCTCCTGTCACCCACTGCCTCTGTGGTGGAGAAAGGGTGGCAGAGAGGAGCTCGTACTTCTTGGGATGCTTTCCTGTTGTGAATGCTTTGTTGACTTTAGCTTGGGAGCCATCTTCAGACCCTAAACCTGCACACAGGGTGGGATGTCAGTGTTAATTACCAGGTTTTATATCTCTAGCTGGTCCTTGGGTCAGCTGAAATGATATGACATTGGTGCATGCCAGGTCCTGCCAGCCATGCAACATATGGGTGGGATAAGAGATACCTGGGGCATGGTGGCTCACCCAGGCTGGGCAGATGGGCATCTGGCTTGAGATGATGGCTGCTTCCTTCCTAGAACTGGGGATCCAGTGCCAAGCTGCCTTTCCTAACCCACTGTCTCTGTGTCTCTAGTGGTGGGACATTGCTGACTGTGACTGGCACCAACCTGGCCACCATCAAAGAGCCCAGGATCCGGGCCAAGTACTGCAGCTCTGAAAGGGAGAATGTAAGTGGTGCTGGCTGGGGCTGGGGGCAGAGCACAAAGAGGAGGGATGTTGTCTGTGCAATGCAATGCAGGGCAGAAGGTGCACCCTTTGCCCTTCAGGTGTGATGGTCTGGAGAGGCTGAGGTCCAGAGGCTTCTGCCCCAAAGAGAGGCACCAATCTCTCTGCAGAGCCTCCAGCAAGGTACTTTCAGGAAAGAGTTGAGATCTCAGCATTCAAAACTGGTGGGAAGTTTGTGGGACATCTATAGGATATTGACAGAAAGAGCCCATCTGCAGCTTGCCTGCCACCCCTTGCACATCCATTGGACAGAATCCAGTGAAGGACAGAGACAGACAGAAATCTGTCTCTGCCCTGGGGTGGGGTGTGATGCCTATTGATGGAACAGAGCAAGAGATTCCAAATCTGAACCCTGTGTCCAGAGCCACTGCTTTCAGGAGATTCTTGTGGGGTCTGATCCTGCCCACCTTGTTGGGAGTGGGTCTGAGCTCGTTCCGTGCCTCCTGCAGAACTGCACTGTCTACAATGACACCACCATGGTGTGCTACGCTCCCTCCATTGACAACCCTGTGCGGAGCCCTCCGGAGCTCGGCGACCGCCCGGATGAGATCGGCTTTGTCATGGATAACGTCCAGGCCCTGCTGATCATCAACACCACCAATTTTGTCTACTACCCAGACCCTGTCTTTGAGCCACTCAGCCCCACAGGGATGCTGGAACTGAAGCCCAGCTCTCCCCTCATCCTCAAGGTAAAGAGTCTGTGCCTGGGGGCAGAGGTAGGGACATGTCCCTCTGTGGAGGTGACGTTTTGTCTCTCCTGGAGCAAAGATTTTGCCGTGTGTTGGGTTTTTTTAAACATTCTCCATTGCATGAGAACTGACAGTCTCATTCCTTGTTCCCTCAAAGGGCAGGAACCTGCTCCCACCAGCTGCTGGTAACTCCCGCCTCAACTACACGGTGCTGATCGGAGACACTCCCTGCACGCTCACGGTCTCTGAGACACAGCTCCTCTGCGAGTCCCCCAACCTCACTGGCCAGCACAAAGTCACAGTAAGTGCTGACACTGGTGCCTTTGCTCCTTGTGCCTCGTGTCTCAGAATGTCAGTCTTTATCCCAGCACCAGCCCTGCTGTGTGCTCGTCCTTGAATGGGGACCAGATAATAGGTGTATGTGCAAGAGCGTTCCACAGGAGTCATCTTCCTGCTCCCTAGGCATCCCTCTTCCTAATTACATATTTGGTAAGACCAAATACTTTGTCACCCTCCCCCACACTCAGCTGGGTGTTACTGTGCCCTGGCTGGCGCTGGATGCAAGGCAGGGGGGATTCCCACCTCTCCCCCTCAGTGCTGGCACATGCTGCAAGGCAGGGTCCTTTGTTTGTGGGGTTGTAGTACAGCAGTGCTCACGCTCCAGGATTCTGCCATGTTAAAAGGGACCCAGCACAGTCCTCTCCAGGCTCCCCATCCATGGGGAAACTCGCTTTACATCCCATCTGTTACTGTAATGTCTGAATGAGACATCAAACTCTCTGCCTGCTCCACGTGCCCTAGCAGCATGTGTGCTGCATGCCATCAAAGCGCCTCGCACAGCTCCGGACCAGCCCCTGCCATACCTGCATTTGCCATGTCACTCGTGCCCTGGGCTGGGAGCCACGCCCCAGTTCCCAGCACGGTGGGCACAGCAGGGAGGGCTACCTGTGGCACATATCCCCTGACAGCAGGTCCATTTTCCCCTGCTGTGATGCAGATCAAGGCTGGAGGGTTTGAGTTCTCGCCGGGGACGCTGCAGATCTACTCAGACAGCCTGCTCACCCTGCCCGCCATCATCGGCATCGGCGGCGGCGGCGGCCTGCTCCTCCTCATCATCATCATCGTCCTCATCGCCTACAAGCGCAAGTCCCGGGATGCTGACCGGACCCTGAAACGTCTCCAGCTGCAGATGGACAACCTGGAGTCCCGGGTGGCCCTGGAGTGCAAAGAGGGTGAGGGATCCCTTTGCCGTCAGCATGGGGGTCTTTGGGTGTTTCTTACTGCTCCAAGGCTCAGTGTGCTCCTACTCTTTCCTTACTGCCTTTCAGAGAGGGAATGGGAATGGGCAGAGCTGCTTTGTCAGTGGAAGTGAACTCATTTTAGGTGGGATTTGGGGATTTTTCCAGTTAAGAAGTTCTTCTCCATTTCTCCAAGTGGGAGAAAAGAGAGCAAGCAGGGTAGCGAAGGCTTCCTATGAGTGGGCAGTGGATCTCTCATTATGTGACAGACAGAAGCTGTGAAATTGGACAGAATTCCATGTATGATACTGCTGATAAAACCTAATTGCCCATTATCCCCCTGAGCTGGCTCCAGAGGCCCCGACCCTGCCAGCCACAGCCACAAGCAGCCCGGACACTGCGAATGAAGCAGACACTGAAAACAAGATAATAAAAAGGGGAAAGAAAGACAAACCTTTGCTCCCCCAAGTCCCCATCCCTCCACATGCCTGTGGATGGCACTGGTGACAGGGAGAGGGGAGGGAGCTGGTGGAGGGGATGGTGTCTTGTCTTCCACAGCTGGCAGATAAAAGGATCTGCTTTTAATTAAAAGGCACAATCTCTTCCCTGCCTTTTCTCTTTTCTAGTCCCACTAGTTACAGATAAGATAGCACGCCTTTCAAGCTGACGGTTTGTTTTTTCTCATCAGGCTGACGAGCCTGCAGTCCTCTGCCTGGCTTTCAGCTCCCTTTAAAGTGCTGTTAATTTGATTTTTCTGAGGGTTTTCTCCCCCCACCCCAACCCCCTTCCCTGGTGCATTTCCAGGACTCTTCTCCCATCAGCTTTTCCCTGTAGGTGCAATTAAATGTTCAGGACCCCCCTGGATCATGTTCCCCTGAGAGTCACAGCTGCCTCTGCTGGGATCGGGAGGTTCCGGGGTGGGTGTGTTCAAGCTCTTCTCTCAAGTAGTATTTAGGTCAAAAAGAAATTAGGGCAATCTTGTGGTTTAGGCTAACATTTTCCCCAAGAAGCTCTGTTTTTGTTCAAACCTTGCTGTTCCTCCCTGCCCCCAGCATCCCTGGGAGGCTGCAAGTGCTGGGCAGGGGGGATTTGACCCCCCTGAGACCTGGCAGTTCTGTTCCCAAATCTGCCACTTCATTTATTCCGGGGATGTCATCCCTACACTCTGCAGCTCAATTTCTCCATCTGTGAGATGGGGACAGCAATCACAGCCTGCCAGGAAGAGGAATGCTGAGAATATTCATGCCTTGGGGAGGGTCCACCCATGGGATGCTGGGGGTGTGATGAGGGGCTGAATGCCAACGCTGTGTGCTGAGACTCCAGGATGTGTTGTTTAATTCTGCTTTTCCCTCCCTAGCCTTTGCTGAGCTGCAGACAGACATCAACGAGCTGACCAACGACCTGGATGGGGCTGGCATCCCCTTTCTGGATTACCGCACCTACGCCATGCGGGTTCTGTTCCCGGGGATAGAAGACCACCCTGTGCTGAAAGAGATGGAGGTGTGGGTCTGTCTGTCTGTCTCTGTAGTGTTTCACATTGGGGATGTGCCCCTGCACAGTCCCCTGCACGAGCCCCCGTGTCCCCAGGCTGGAGGGATGCTTTGGTTGGATGCTGGCCCGGCGTGGTGCATCTCTCCACGTGGCAGCCGGCGCGGATGTGGACTGGCTGCCAAATGGTTACTGCGTTCTCTGACATTAATATCAATATTTATATTAATATCATTGCTGCTGTCATTTTCTACAGCACTTGATTTATTCAATTGGGTTTGTTTGATGCCTGACTTGTCGCTTGTTTTTAGCAGGGTTGTCTGACATCGCCTGCTTGCTTGGCTCCATTTCCCCATGCAGAACCCATCCTTGGCATCCTTTCTCTGCTCCCCAAACCAGCTCCTTCTCTTCTCCTGTCCTCCCCACCTCTGTATAATTTAGTGCATGCAATTGCATAGCAATTGCCTTTCGTGTGCTGGGCTGCTGAGGCCACTCTTGATTACAAGAGAAAGGAGGGGGGTGACCTTCGCTTCCCCTCACTGCTGACCCAGCACAGTAATTAATGTCGACGTGGGCTTCACAATGTATTTAGGAGAAGTAATTGGCCCTGGTGCAAGATGCACGGTCACTAATTACAACACAACAAGCTCTTACCAACTGCAAGTGCATGTGCTGGTGTTGTACGCCAGCATGGCTACGGCGTGGGCCCTGGCCTTCTGCCTGCTCTGTTTCCCCAGCCCCTAATCCCAGCTCTGGAGGGTGGTGGCGACCCTGTTTCCATGGATTTCCCCTTGCAGCTCAGGTTTCCGGATGCTCAGAGCCAAAGCAGGCGTGTAGGTCTCCCTGGGGCACAGCCCTTCCTGTCTGTGCAGATGCCTGGCTCTCCTCTCACCTCTGCTCTTGCTCTTAAAGATTTTCCCTAAAGAGGGAAAGTGGAAAGGGTATCAAAAAGGGTATCAGAGGAGGAATTTTGCATTTGCTGTGTCAGGCTGGGTGGACTTTGTCCATTTCCAGCTCCTAACTCAAAACATCCTGCCTGAGAGTGCACACCAGCTCAGCCTGGCCTGGGAAGCAAGGGGTTAAATTTGCAAAGGGGAAAAAAAATCCCCAAAAGAGATTAAATAAAGCAACTAGAGTTGTGTAAGCTTCATATAATTTAATCAGGTTTGCTTTTATTTGTCTCTTTACTCAGAGTGTAACATTAGCTATTGCAAGTGACGGAAGGAAGCTTGCTCGCGCTCATGCTAATCCACAGTGAGCACCGGTACCAGCTCCCTTCCTCTGCAGGGTTTAGGGGGAGGCTGGCTGCTTTATGAGAATTTAAGCCTGATTAAATATTCAACTCAGTATTGTTCATTTATTTCTGCTAATGATCAGCAAGTTGAACATGGGGGCTTTAAGGACTTGGTGGGAAGCAGGGTTTTTGTCCAGCGGGAAATAGTATTTTGGAGAGTGAAGTTACAACTGCGAGGAATTTCACTGAACTGAAGAGCACCAATCCAAAGTTTTGATTGAAGTGAAATGATTTGATGTGTCAAAACTCTGTTCTTCATTTTGAGTTGGTGTTTTGAAATGAAAAGTGTTGTTTTGTCTCCAAATACCGACATGAAGCGAAATTTAATGCTTATTCTCCCAGTCAGGAAGACAAGGGGGGGAATTAAAGAAAAAAACTGATGTTTTATCACAGGAAGGTTTTTATTCAGAGGAGACCATCTTTTCTAATGGGAAGATGGAGCATTGTAAAAATATTAATTTCTGATAACAAATGTGGTCAGGGCTGGCCAGAGCTGGGCTGCTGATGGCAATGCAGGTATGAAAGCATCCAAGCCCAATCCCTGTTGGGTCCTACGTGGCCAAATACGTCCAGAAATACAACTTCAAATGTCTCATGAGTACAGGGACTTTTTTAGGGTGTGTCTGCAGTGGGACAGAGACAGATTTATGCTATTATTTCCCTATCTGAAATCCATCCCCCCAAAACCAGGCAGGTTTGCTGCTGGTGGAGCTCAGGGTTGTGGCTTTATTTGCTTTCTACGTAATACCCAAAGCGCATGTTGCAGTGACTTGGGTGGGAATTGAGCTGCTTGTTAGCTGAAATTGAAAATGATAATTTGTGTGTGTGCTTGGGAGAGAAGGAGTGTTTGTTTATGGGAGGGAAGTGTGTTTATGTGTCTGCACACAAGTGGGAGAGAGTCTTTGTGTGGAAGGGTGTGTCTATACAGACATATATATACATTGATGCCCTGAGACTCTGTTAACCTGATGCTGGGATTTTACAAACTAGGTAACTCTTCTGGAGGAACTGAGACTGATCACTGAGGGGGAAGCTTGGTAGTAGAGATAGAACCTAGCCCAGCTGCTTTTTGACCCTTTTTCATCATTTAGTTTCATGGGATTGAGAGTGAATTCAGGGTGTGGTTCAGTCCAGCCACCTTCTCATCACCCTCCCCATCATTCCTGTCTCTCAGCTTTGCTCTATCCTTGCAGGTCCAGGCTAATGTGGAGAAGTCCTTGACCCTCTTTGGTCAGCTCCTGAACAAGAAACACTTCTTGCTGACCTTCATCCGTACTCTGGAGGCCCAGCGGAGCTTCTCCATGCGGGACCGCGGCAACGTGGCCTCGCTGATCATGACAGCGCTGCAGGGCGAGATGGAGTATGCCACAGGGGTGCTGAAACAGCTCCTGTCTGACCTTATTGAGAAAAACCTGGAGAGCAAGAACCACCCCAAGCTGCTTTTGCGGAGGTGAGTGTCGCCCTGAGAGGCTGGAGCTGTGGGACAGTGCCCAGGCACTTCTGAGCACAGTGACATAGGCTGGTGTCCTTTGGGGATGCCACCAGTGATGGCTGTGGCAGTGAGAGCACTGAGTCTGTGGTCAAGCATTTCTTTGCTTGTCTGTGTGCAAATATGAGAGGGCTGTGGGACCACCTGGCTCCAGGCAGCTCAGGAACACCCGTGGGATAGTCTTACTCCAATTTGGCCTGTGTGGGGTCGTGCTGCCTGGGAAGGAGACAGCAAGGTGCTTGCCAGCTCTTCAGGCTGGTGCAGGTAGGGTACATGCTGGTGTCAGGCACTGTGGTGTGTTGCTGTAGGTCACCTGGAGAAGTGAAGGTGACCAGGTGGTCCCCCACATCACTTGGCATGTGGGGCAGCTCCTGCCTTGCCTGGTGGCTGCATGGGTGCCTCTGTGGGCTGGCAGCAGGTAGGAGTCCTCCCTTCCCTGCTGTCTCCTCAGGGCTTACCTGCCTTGCCAGTCACATGGGGGTTTTCCTGGGGAAGTCACTCAGATCTCTGCAAGCTGGGAGTCTCGCTGGGCCGGGGGAAGTGCAAGCAGGAGGCAGCCTGCCAAGCCCTGCCGTGAGTCTGCCTGCCCCATCAATATTTAACGATAGCTCTGAGCTCTCCTTCATCATGGGCTGATGAATATTGAAAGATACACCAAGTCCTGAACAAAAACTATTAATAAGCTCCACTGGTTCAGCTCGAGGCCCTCGGTGCCATCTTCTCCCTTTGCATGCCATGCGGTGCCTCCCCATTCCCACATCCAGCAGCCTGGTGCCACCAGCCTTTGGCATAGATGCAAGGATGGCTGAGAGGCACAGGGCTGGCATGTCACCAGAAAGGCTCAAGAAACCCAGGGCATCTTTCAAAGATAAACTGATGTTCATGGCATGGCCAGACTGGACAAAGCCTGTCAGGTTTTGTATGCTTGGCCCTGGGGAAACACCTGGAGAAGACCCAGATGTGAGCTGGTCCCAGTTACATCCGTGTTGCCCATCTTGCTAGGCACGTTGCTTTCTTAGTCTCTCTGCTTCATTTATCACATTACAAGGGTGCCCTTAATGTCTCAAAGCATCTCATTAGCATGTGTCAGAGGGGGTGTGTTGTGCAGATGATGACTGTCTGTGAGTGGGGTGTGTCTTGGGGGTGCCACCTGCTGTTCTCCATCCCTGTCCCCTGACTGCATTCTTAGGCTCTTCTCTTCCAATCGTTCCTCCATAACACAGGTTTCACTGAAATATTTAGAATGCATTTCCAGCTCCTGAAGTAAATCAATAAAATATAAATAAAAAGCATCATGAGGAGGCTGGCAGCAGCAGTGACTGAGCCATGGCAGCAGCACAAGGGCAGAGCCTAGCCTGTACCAGTGCCCAAAGACTGCCAGTCCCCAGCCACAGTGCTCGAGGGCCATTGCAGTTAGGACAGGAATAAGTCCCCTGGCCAGCACCTTGCTGGTGCCTCACTGAGTGATATTTGACAAAGAGACACTGTTCTTGAAGCCATGGTGCAGAGAGCTGTGCTTCTCTATCTGTTTGATTAGCCTTGGTGTTGGGTGTGAGAGTGTGCTTACTGCCCAGGGCAACTGGATTAGCATTGATCTAACTGGGGAGAGCTGTTACTTATTTATTTGGTTGTTGGATAATCCCCCCATTGCTGTGGCATCTGGCTCTGTCATGGATAAAGACAAACATCCTCCAGAGCCTGAGTGGTGGCACTTCAGATAAGCATTATGGGCTTGTCAGGTCCTTTCTAGGGCCAGGGAGGATGTCTGCTGAATAGCTGCAGTCCACTTCTCCCTTGGCTTTCTCTCCATGTCCCTTCTCCCTTTTTTTGTCCCCTCTGGTGGATTATTCTTTCCTGGTGGGGGCATGAAGCCTTCCCTTCCCTGAAGGCTCAAGTAATGCTGTCCTCAAATGGTTTAAGGAGGGCTGTGCTATTCCAGGGAGGGCAAAAAGGGCTAAGCCCCATTAGGACAAGAGAAAACCTTGGAAGGGACCATATGACACTGAGTCAGCTTGAATAAACTCTGGGAAAGTGGATTTTCTGCCCCAGCCATCTGGTCTTTGGGAACTGCTCCTGGCCCATCTGCTGGTCATGGCATTGCAGTTGGGCCGTGCATGGATTTGGGCAGTGGGTCTCCTTCTGGTGGCTCTAACATTTTGGTTCCTTCTGGATTTTGTTTCTTGAGTCAACCATTTGTATTTGTTTCCCTGGTGCAAGAGGAATGCAGCCATGTCCCTGAGGTTATTAGTATTGCCTGTGCTTTCAGGACCATCTGCATTTGCAAGTGGCTGATCTGATAATTAATGGGTAATGATAAGCTGAAGATTTTTGAAGGAGTGAAGGCCATGTTAAAAATAATGGACATGTTAAGGAGAGTTTTAATCTTATGGCAGAGGGATAAGGTGTGGTGCAGAGACAGCATGTTAAGCTGCACCTGTAGGGCTGCAGAATTCACCAGGGTCTGGTGTCACCCTCAGCTCCCTCCATGCCTCCACATCCCTCTTTCTACTGGTGTGGCACATCCTGGCTGCAGGACCAGCACCACGAGGTCCCTCATGCTATTCACACATTTCACACCCATCCTGAGGGATCCTGCTCTCCCTTTTGTGCATCGTCCCCAGGAGACACAGGCAACTTCCTGGACCTTTCCTGCTATGCTGCTTTGGCATCTGGATTTGAGCTGTGCTTTAGGAAACTAGGGGTAATATATAGGTTTTCTCAAGGCAGCTTTGGCTGCTTCCTTTAACTGCATATCCAAAAGCTGAGAGGCACAGCTCCATTTTTAAATTTCTTGTGGAGCAGGCGGGTGCAGCAGTGTACACTTGCAAACTCCTACATCACCACCCCACTCCAAGGAGACACACAGCAGCCCTATACTTCACCATGCAGGCATGGAAGGGTTAAATTCCAAGCCTGGCACAGTGTCTGTGTTCCAAAAGTACATGGAAAACAGATTAAGTTTACAACCACTACTCTTACTCCCTCCTCTTTAATCCCCTTGTTTTCAGCTGAATTAGTAGTGAGGATAAGTTTGTTCAAAAATGTATTTGGGTCAAAGTTTCCAGACCTAAATCTGGTTGTGGCTTTAACCAAGGCCATGTACCAGTGGACTGGTGGTGGTCAATGTCCTCTTGCTCTACTATGGGCCCTGGACTTTGATGCTTTAGAGATCAAGGGCTGCTTCAGGGGTTGCAGGGAAGTCCCATGTCACCAGTAGTGATGACCTCACCCCTTGTAATAGCAGTACTGCAGGACCAGAAGGCACCAGCAGCTCCCAGGTGGGGAAAGGGGCTTCCAGCTACATCTGTCTTTGCCTTGCAACCTCAGCCCTTCTTTCAGGTTGTACTTTATCTGGAGAGCTTGAAGTATGTTTGGGGATATTGTACTTGGCTTAGGTGCCTCATACAATCCTCCTGTGAAGAGAGCTGCCTGCTTCCAATGGGACATCATAGAAGAAAAAAAGTTCATTGAAGTAGGAGGTACCAGGGAGAAGCAGAAAGCTTCTCATCCCCTGGTGAGACTCCCAGTGGGACAAAGTTGAGCTTGACTTGTTGCAGTTCTCCAAATACACTGGAGACCAATTTGCTTTTCTCTCCTGGGGGGCTGCTGATGGGCAGGCTTTCCAGCAGAGCTTGTGCTGCCTGCTTGTGCACCTTGCTTTGAGCCTCCTTTCCAGATGAAGCCTTTTAAAGCCAAAAATAATTTAGCTACAGTCTAAGGGTGAGGTGGCAACGGGTGAGATCAGAGACCTTTAATATTCTCTGCTGATGGCTTTGCTCTCTACCTTCCCTACAGAACGGAGTCAGTGGCAGAGAAGATGCTGACAAATTGGTTCACGTTTCTGCTGTACAAGTTTCTGAAGGTGAGTTTGGGAGGGGATGGCAACCCTGTGTGGACAGGGAGGTGGTTCCTGCCTCACTGGGCCAGGTAGCATGCTACCCAAAGCCCAGGCTGACATGCTCCTGAGCATTGCTGCTCTATCCCAGAGCAGACGTTGCTTCCCAGATCTCTGTTTCCATCCTGGTTTTCTGAGATGCAATTCTGGTCTCCTTTTTGGGAAATAGCTGGGATTGGGAAATGAAATCCAGATCAGGATTGCTTAATGTATAGTGGGTTGGAGATTTTAAAAATGGTGCCCTGAGGAAAGATAAATCTGAAGCAACTCGGCTGAGTCTTGGAATAGTCCCCATTCCTCTCTTCTTGCCTTTGCTTGTGTAACTCAGGAGGAAAAAGCCCTGAGAGCTGATCCTTCTGTAGGCATGGCTGGGATCAGGGCTGTTTCTGCCTCTTTGAGTTGTAGTTTGATGAGTTGCACTCTTCATGTAATGCCGCTGCTTTTCCTTCATCTCTCCAACACTGAGGTTCTGTGGTAGGGGAATTGTTTCCTGCAGGCATCTCCACTTCTGCTGCTGCTTCCCCTGACAGAGGTGCCCTGGTGGGGATGGATGCCTTGAGGGGCTTGTTGACAGCCAGGGACAGAGCTCTCCACTGCACCTGTATGAGACTGCAGAGCCTTTTAGCTTTTATTCTCCTGTTTCCAATTTCATTGGGGTAGGAGAAGAGGATGCCACAGTGTAAGCTCTGTTCTTACCACTGGTGCATCTACCCATATTGAGAACATTTATTCCATCAGCACCAGTGCTTCCACCTGCTACAGCAGCACCAGTTTCCATGCAGATTACACAGCAGCAGCTCCAGTGCATGGACCCCAGGCTTAGTCCTGCTGCAACTTTGGGATGACTCCGATGGGTGAACCATGCCTGTGATCCTGCCGCTGGTTTGTCAGGCAGCAGGGCTGTTTCTTGGGATCCTGTCTGATGTCAGTGCAGTGAGACTGGGTGGCACACTGCTGTTTTTGTGGGATTTCATCCCTCATTAAGATAAAGAGGGTTTGAACTATTTCCAGCCAAGAGTTGAGAGCGAGCAGGAGTCTCAGCAGAACTCAAGTGATCGTCAACAGGAGGTGATTTATAATATCACTTACATGCTCTTGGCTTTTTGCCTCTTTCAAGGAATAGCCTGTATCTATAAAAATCTATCTAGCATGCTGGAGATTGCTTGCCAGGGGTGGGAGAGGAGAAGAGCTGTGCTGGTCATAGTGAAATGTCAAACCTCCCACCACCCCTTTGTGCCAGGGTGTTGTCCAGCAGGGCCCATTTGCATCAGCAGTGCCCAGTGGGATTGAGTAGAACACTGGCAGAAGGCTCTTTGGGCTCTGTGATCTTGGTGGGACAGGCAGGAGTAGCTCTCCTTGTGGATAAACTCCTCCAAGGCTCCTTGAAGTGAACAGGGTTATGCTTTGGCTGAGCAAAGTGCAGTGCACAGCCTATGAACACCCACAGCACGGTTTGGGGACGTTGTGTGTGTGACCTGACAGCCTTGACCTGTCCCTGGCTGGACTGGGCCATGTTCAGAAGCTACTTTGGATTAGCTCATGCACCACCAATGTCCTGCATCTGTCCCTGCCCCCCTTCAGAGAGGCTTCTGGGCACATTACCAGTTGTGGAGCAGGTCTGAGGATAAGGAATAGCAGGTGAGAGGTGTGGGGATGGTGGAACCAGGGCAATGCCTCTTTATAAAAAAGTCCTTGGCTACACCATGACTTAGATATGGGAAAACACCTCCAGTCTCTAGGTGGTAGCAGCAGGAGAAAGGTCTGATCTAGGTGCATCATTACAAGAGAAACATACACAGAGGGGCTGGATGGACTTGCTGGCTGTGAAATTTGTTACGCTGGGATTCATCTCCTTGGGAAGTGGCTGAAACTCCACTCCTTGAGTCACTTGAGTTAAACTGGAAGAGACTTGAGGATGTGCTCATGCCCTCTTCTGGGTCAGTCCCACCAGAGGAGACCCACGAGGCTGTTCTCATCTGTCTCTGGACAGTGAGGATCACAGGTGGCAGCAACAGCAGGAGAAGGGTGTGGAGTAGATGGAGAGTATCACAACAGACAGCTTGCCAGCAGGCAAAGAGCCCCAAACTGCAGTAATTGTGCATGTAAATGAGGCAGACAACCACGTGCCCAGCTACTGGATCAGCTCTCAGCAAACCTGTCCTGAGCAGAGCAAGATACACTGGGGTGAGGGATGGGGACAGGCACAGGACAGCCCCTCATGCCCATGGCCAGCAGCGTGAGGAGCCAGCGAGGGCTGCTGCTTTCAGGAGGACCCTGTAGTAGCATTTATCAGACTCTTAATGAGACACCTCAGGGAGAGGGAGATGGATAAATTGAGACAAGTGCTGAAAAATGCACAATATTAGGTGCCTGATGAGCTAGATCTAGTCAGTAAGACAGTTTGGGAATTAGCTGGCTTGTCTCAGCCTACTCCTAACATATCAACATGGGCATGCCCAGGGTGTCTGCAGCTGCCCTCCTCCAGCTTGGCTTACATGGAGAGCCCCCAGAGCTCCCCTCAGTCAGGTCCCCAACAGTGAGCAAACTGCATAAGGGCTGGCAGGGTGGGCACAGTCACATTTGGGGAACAGGCTGCCCTTCATCAACCTGAGGGACCATCTGGCCACATCTCAGTGGTCTCCTTCTGTATTTCACCTGATGGAGTTCCTCTCAGGTGAGCTGCCCAGCACTGGTTTCTTTGGTCCCTGTTCATTTTGTTGGTCTCTGTCAAAGATGATCCCTAAACCATCCTCATCTGCGTTGTCTCAGTGAGCTGTGACCCACAGCAGGACCTTGGCCCTGGTCTTCAAGAGCCGGTGGGGACAGTGTGGCTGGGAGTGAGGTGTTGCATTTTAAGAGTAGGATCCACACTAGGAACAGACAGAGAAGCCAGTGTAGGAAAGATTTCACCTCTCTTGGTGTGAATCCCTAGAGGTGGGTGCAGAGCTGCAGATGTGGGGGCAGCAGCCATGCCTTCCTGGAGAGGTGAAATCTGTGGGCTGAGACTGTAGCGACCGTGGCAGGCTGGAGCCTGCTCCAAGCCATCCTCCATCCATACCACTTCCACAGACTTGGAATTTTCACAAGGAGTTTTTGCAAGCAACTAAAAAAGGGAATTTAAGTTCTTCCACCAGAACCAGAGGGGTAGGCTTGGGGTGCCCTGGGACCCCTGGGCTCTCACCACTCTGCAGCCAAACTCGCCTTGCAGGCAGCCGGTGATGTGCAGCCTAGCACCCACTTGGGTCTCTCACTTTTCCAAGCTGACTTAATGAAGCCAAGTTTGCAAATGAAACATAATTTCAAAGACAGGCATGTTGTCGGAAGGTCTGGGGATGATGTATGCCTGTTCCTGCTCGTTAGCAGCTGTCTCTTTAATTACCGCAGATGCTAACGAGATGCTAACAGCATATGGTGACAGGGAGAGCAGCCGCACTTTGCACCAAAGTACAATTTATTTGTGAGGCGGCCGGGAGGGAGGGATGAGGGCTAGTGGGGTAAAATCTGCTGGGACTTCTCTCCATCCTCTCTGTTCCCTTTTTTCTCCCTTAGGGCTAATGCCCATCTCTGGAAGGGCTCATTGGGATGCAGCTCAGGGGACATGTTTGGGCCTGAACGGGTGTCCACTCCCAGTCCTGCTATAGCTCCAGGCTGGTTGGTGCTTCCAACCTTGGCAGGTCCTTTAGTGTTTCTGAATCCAGTATCCAGCATGTTTTAGGGGGAAGTGTCTGGTCCAGTTTCCCTTTCCCTTCCTCACATGTACGAGATATATGCTGATGTGGCTCTGTCTGGTAGCTAAAGCTGGCTCTGACTACAAGGCCTTGGCAGTGGAGATGCATAGGTGGCAAATGGTTTAACTGCAGGAAACCTCATTGCCTGGTCCCCTCCATCACCTGGAAGCTCAGGGTAGGGTTGTCTGTGGGTTGCTCCTTTGCTTTTTCTTTCCAGTGGGTCTGGATGGCTGTGCCCAGCTGTCATTTGGAGAAACCTCCTTTGACCTTCTCTCATGTGAGACTGGGCTCCTGGCAGATGTCAGAGCTGCATTGTGATATCTGGGCAGGAGCCCCCAGGCTGTCTCACTGCAGTGTGCCTTTTGCAGTCCTCAGGTGCTTCTCTTGTCTGGAGCAGCTAAAAGACAGGCTGTATCCCATACACAAAGTCCCCAGATTCAATCCGCTCTTCAGTAGACCTGAATTTACCATTTTTAGCTAATCTTTGGCTTGCAGAATGAGCAGAATTCACCCAGAAGTGTCTGGAAGCCCTGGGAATCTGAGGCTGATAGACAAACAACTTCCAGTGGGTTTGGAAGGAGAGAGTGAGTTCCTTCATAGGATGCATTTTACCATGGACCCCCCCCCACCCCTTGCAGTCTTGAGCAAGAGATGAAGACTTTTTATAATACCATGTGTAGGGATTGATGCTGCAGGGCCACAGGAGACTTCTGACATGGTGGTGGCTCTTGAAAGGCAAAGCTGGTGCCTGGCACCTTCTAACTCCTCTCTCCTCTCCTCTATCCCCCTGTCCTGCAGGAATGTGCTGGGGAACCACTCTTCATGCTCTACTGTGCCATCAAGCAGCAGATGGAGAAGGGACCCATTGATGCCATCACAGGAGAGGCTCGCTACTCCCTCAGTGAGGACAAGCTCATCCGGCAGCAGATTGACTACAAAATGCTGGTTAGTGCAAGCAGAAGCCTCAGTGGTACTGGTGCTTGCCAGGACTGCCAGGTCCAGCTATTTACAAGATCTTGGAGGCACACAAAATACTTTTAGAGAGAATTTTGTCTGTTGTTCTCTCCAGCATTCCTGGGCTGCCTCTCACCCTGTCTGAGTGGGGCCCATCTCAGACAAGGTCAGAAACAGGGCCTTTGCTTGGCAAGGTTTGCTCTTGCCATGGGCTCAAGGAAGCCAAACATGAACTGAATCCTGTTCCATGTCTTTCCAAGCAAATCCCTGGCAATGGCAGGTTTGGGTGGGAGATGCTGTTGAGCTTGTGCTATGTGGAGCTCATGTTTGGTGGGGATCAAAGTTAGAGCTTTGAGGTTATTGCAGGAGATGGAGAGATATTTCTCTTTCTTCTGAGCCATGTCCTCTGTCCAGCTAAATGATAAGCCAGACCCTTCCCCTGGCTGAGCCTGCAGCTGGCTCTTCACCTGCAGCTCAGTCTCCACAGGGATGAGGAGTGGAGTGTGCCCGGGCATTGCTTGTTCTCAACAGGCTTTGGTGCACTGGGCATGGTTTGCTGACCCAGGATTCCTTCACTGTGCTTCCTTTCTGGGAACTGGAGGTTTGATAGTGGCAGGGACAGGTGAGGAAGGGGGAGCAGGAATGTGCCATGTGGCTACAACTCCACAGCAGCTCAGGAGGTGAGAAGACACGGCCTGTAGACAGCTGTAGCCTTGTGTCCTTGGACCTGCCTTTGCAGCCAGTGTGTCACAGCCTCTCACTTGACCCTTTCTGACCCTGTGCAGACCCTCAACTGTGTGAACCCTGAGAATGAGAATGCCCCAGAGATCCCTGTCAAGGTACTGAACTGCGACACCATCACGCAGGTGAAGGAGAAGCTGCTGGATGCTGTCTACAAGGGTGTGCCCTACTCCCAGAGACCCAAAGCTGGAGACATGGACCTGGGTAAGAGAGAGGCCAAGCACTTCCCTGTGGGGAACAGGGATGTGACTAAGAGCAGAAGTGCCAATAAATCTGTGCAGGGCAGGAAAATCAACAGATCCTGCAGAAGCACGTTTGTGCTTGTTCAGTCCACTTTTGCCATGCTGGTGACACTGACTGTGTGTGGGGGGCTTGACATGGGAGTGTGGATCCTGCCAGTGGAAGAGGTGGGGAGGAGAGCCCCCTTGGGTCTTCTGGGGTCTGAATTGCAGGCTTGAGGTGTCTTGAGATCCAAGGAGGCCAGCAATAGTTGAGAGCAGTGTTAATAGTCCTGTCCTTAAAGGGGAACAGGGGAATGGAGAGTAGCAAAGGTAACAGTCACCAGGGTCAAACTGGTGCTGTCTTTCCCTGAGTACTTGGATTTGTCCAACACATTGATAGTCATCAGCCCTGGGCTCAGAGAGGGGTGGGAGGCCTCTTAAGTTGATGCCTTGGGACTGTGCTCTACCCTTGCCTTATCTTTGTGCTCCTATTATCCACTAACCACGAGCCCTTCTCCCTCATGGGGACAGAGTGGCGGCAGGGCAGGATGGCCCGCATCATACTGCAGGATGAAGATGTCACCACAAAGATTGACAATGACTGGAAGAGGCTGAACACCCTGGCCCACTACCAGGTAAGGCTGTCCATGACGGAGCAGTCACCAGCTGCTTTGAGCTTGAGCATCTTTTCTCCCTCCTCCTCCTGATCTCCTTGATCAGGGCCTGGGCTCAGCTCTCCAGGGCCATGGCCAGGAGGTCTGCAGTCACTTTCCTGCCTGCACCTCATGTTTGTGATCCTTTTAAATGGGATATTTCCAGGGTTCATAGAGGCTGTTTCCCACTCTGACCTTACTCTGCTGTTTTCATGCTGAGCTTTCTGGTGTGTTCCTGTTCTTCCCCTTCCCCCAGCTGTCACAGAGATATGTCAGGCTGGAGATGATGTCCCTGGGATGGTGGCAGTGTCACTGCATCCCTCTGGGGCTGGTTTCTCTCTGTGCTGGGGCTGTTCCCCCTGTGCCTCCCTGGTGTGGCAGCCTGCTCAGCCCATTTCTGCCCACAGGTGACAGATGGCTCCTCAGTAGCCCTGGTGCCCAAGCAGAACTCAGCATACAACATCTCCAACTCCTCCACCTTCACCAAGTCCCTCAGCAGATATGGTGAGTGCACATGGGCATCCTCCTCTGGGCTGGCTGGGGAGGTAGGACTGGGCTGGGCATGTGGACCAAGGCACAGGGCAAGTGACTATAACTGTAACTCATGTGAACAAAGTCCTCCTAACTTCCAGCTCTCCTGCATGATGCTACTTATTCTAGTGTTGGAGAGAGAGCAGGTGCCCTCAGAGCCACCTTTCTTTGCAGTGTGTTGGACTCAGGGGAAAAAGGCAAATGTTAGATGGCTGCTGTTAAGGGATCCTTTCCCTTTTATTCCCCTGAAATCTAATTAAAATAAGCACAGAGGCACTTAGCACTTAAAAGAGCAGAGTTGAAGACTCCCACGAATGTACTGGCAGGTGTACTTCAGCCTTGGTTTGGAAGGGAATAGTGTGATCAGCTCAATGTGGCACAGAAAGCATCTGTGATCCTGGCACTTGCATGCTGGGAGCAGGACAGGCCCTGCAGAATTCCTTCCATGCTTGTCCCGGCCCCTGTACATCAGCCAGGCTTGCATGCAGCCCAGCAGGCTGTGAGGATGGTGACAGCAGAGCTCCCAGTTCATGGTGGCTGCAGAGGCTGAATCCCAAAGCTCCTGTGGAGGGAAGGGGGACGTTGGGGCTGGTGGTGAGGCAGGGGTGGCAGGGTGGGAACATGCCCTGTGCTTGCAGAGAGCATGCTGAGGACAGCCAGCAGCCCCGACAGCCTGCGCTCGCGGACCCCCATGATCACCCCCGACCTGGAGAGCGGCACAAAGCTCTGGCACCTGGTGAAGAACCACGACCACATGGACCAGCGGGAGGGCGACAGGGGCAGCAAGATGGTCTCCGAGATCTACCTGACCCGTCTGTTGGCCACCAAGGTATGGCCCAGAGACCCAGAGCTGGTGCCTGGCTTTGAAAATCTGGGTGGGGTAATAAAAGTGTGTAGGTTGCCCAAAAGTGGTAAGCACTGCTCTTTTGTTAGCCTCCTGTTCTAGCACAGGAAGAGGTCCTCACCTGGTCTCTTTTCTGAGCTGGAGGTGAAGGTTTTGTGTGTTGAAACCATCAGTGAATATCCCCTGAGTGGATTTTCCTGTTTCCTCTTTGGGCCTTTTGGTGTTTTTACTGTTCCCTGTATCCTTGAGCAGCTGCTGGTCTGCAAAGCAGAGATGTTCTGGGATAGGTGCCTCTGGTATTTGGGATAAAACTGCAGAACTGCTGATGTGGAAGGGGTGATTACCCCAAGTATTTGGCACTGCAGCATGTTCCACTTCCCTCAGCACATACAACACTTTTTTGTTTTGTATGGTGTTTTTCTTTGTATACTTTTAGCAGGCCAGATCATACAGTGAAGGAGATACCTCATCACTGCAGTGTCTGTTTCCCAGTATAAACCACTGGGAACCAGTAGGGTTACACAGACTGTACTGTGCTGCTCTTTCAGATGTAGGAAAAGAAGTGAAATTGGTTTAGAGGCTGACCATTAGTTAAAGCTCACCTCTCTGCTGGCCCAGGATGTTGCTGAGCAGCCCTTTTCTCTTCCTCCTCCCCAGGGCACCCTGCAGAAATTTGTGGATGACCTGTTTGAGACCATCTTTAGCACAGCTCACCGTGGGAGTGCACTGCCCCTCGCCATCAAATACATGTTTGATTTCCTGGATGAACAAGCTGATAAGCATCAGATCAATGATTATGATGTCAGGCACACCTGGAAGAGTAACTGGTAATGGAGAAGGACAGTGGGCTGGGGGGTGGGCTAACAACATCACAAGCCCTCCCGCAGGGAGCAGAAATATGAACCTGGAAATGATCCAGGACAAGAGAGGCCCATATCTCTGTCTTTTGGGTGTGGGTAAATCCCTTGCATGCCTTCCTTCACAGAAAAAATCCCAGGAATGCAGTGCTCCCTCAGCCCTTCCCCAGATCCCAAGCACCACGCTCCCCCTGATGGCTGCAGTGGCTGAGGGCTCTGTTCCCATCTCACCTTGGTCTCTCCATCCTCTGGGCTCCTCCAGGCATGCCAGCCCCAATTCTCATCTCTGCTGTCCTGAAGGTGTTTCCACACTCCTTGCTGTCACTCAGCCGTGCCCAAACAAAGTCAGCACAGCTCTGTGTGCACATCCTCCCTGCCCTTGCCCGCAGAGCCAGCCCCTGCTCTGCTAATCGCTGGCTGAGCACTGGGGCGGGGCAGCTTGTGACACCTCCTGGGTGCGTGCTGGGGCTCCAGCAGGTGTTGGCTCCTTAGCCCCCTTTGGCATTTTTCATTTCTGCTGCCTCACTGATTTCATCTCTCTGATTTTACTGTGACTGGAGACGGGTACGTATGTTCCCCGTGTCTGGCATTTGTTAAATGGCAGCCAAAACGCTTTTGTGTAGTTCAGTAACTGTTTGCAATTAGCAGGGCAGGAAAAGAAACATTTTTAAATGGAGTTGTGAGAGCACGGAAGTGCTTGGAACTGATTTATAACTCAGCTTCCTATATTAAAAGAAGGAGTGAAAGGCAAGAGAGGAAAAAGCCCCACTCTTCAGGGGTTGGGCATGCAGGCTCTTGCATACTAATGCCTGTGCTTATCTCTGGGCGCTAATTCAACATGTGGAGCTAATTTCTCCAGGCCATTCCCTTCACAAATGAAATATGTACATGCACCCAGTACCCTCATTAGGAAAGTCCTGGGGAACAAAGTGTGTTTTGTTTAAGATAAAAGCATTCACTGAGAGTAGGTGCTGGGGGATGACAGAGTGAGGAAGATTTCTGATGGGGGAGGCTCTGAGGTGCTCCTAGGAGAGGAGAAGGGCAGCAGGATTGGGAAGTGGAGCCATGGAGGGTGGCACGTGTGTGTCAGTATGCAGCAAACAACCAGTCGATGGCTTGCCAGGAGACCTGCTGTCTCTACAGCTGAGAGCTTTATTTCCAGCATCTGAGGCCACCTAAATTTTCATCTGGTGTTAAATGTGCTAATGAGTCCCTTGAGGAGTCCAGCTAACTCCCTCCTCTGACTCTGGAGATGTGTGAAATGCCACACAGTCTTCGAAGGCATTATTAATGTCAGAGAAAGGGACTGTGTCTGGTTTGACCCATGGGCTCAGCGAGGTCTCTTCAGTGAGAGTGGATCCTTGGAGAAACCACAGATCTGCACTGCCCTGGTTTGCCTTTGGGGATGTTGGCAGTGTTGAGGAATTTCTTCATGGAGAAGTGCAGCCTTTTTGGGGTGGGCAGGGGGGAATTGCCATTTTCCCAGGATGTTTGCATCCCTGGAATGCTGGGAAAAGCAACCTGCCCGATTCTGGGTCATGGGAAGCTCCTTCTCCACAACTGGAGGTGGATGTATGTGCCAGCTGCCCTGCAGGGTGTGGTTCAGGTGCTGACTCCTATTTCCTTCATCCCTCAGTCTACCTCTACGTTTTTGGGTGAATGTGATTAAGAATCCCCAGTTTGTGTTTGACATTCACAAGAACAGTATTACTGATGCCTGCCTATCCGTGGTGGCTCAGACATTCATGGACTCCTGCTCAACTTCTGAGCACAAGCTAGGAAAGGACTCTCCCTCCAACAAACTACTGTATGCCAAGGACATCCCCAACTACAAGAGCTGGGTAGAAAGGTGAGTAGACTGGGCTATAGCTCCTTGCTTCTGCTGGGGGACTTGCAGTGGATGCTCATGGATGTGGGGATGTGGGTTGTTGGGCGGGCTCCTCTTGGTAGCTGACTGAAGCAGGAGTGTACCAATGCTCACAGAAGGTGGTCCTCTTGTTTGGGGGATGATGTTTTCTCATGATTGTCTCCTGGAATGAGTTTGCAATGACTGTTTTAAAGAGCTGTTTATGACTTGCTTAAGGGGTGCTAAAAGCAACCTCCACTATTAGGTTGTCTGATGTTTTCTGTTGTAAAAACTTGGTCTGTACTAGGGAATTACTAACACCTCGCTTAATTGCTTTTGAAGAGCAGTGAGAACTCAGCCTTGGACTAGAGAAATGCTTTTTTTGTATCACAACAATACATGCAGATTTTGCTGAAATGCTTGAAAATTATCATTTCCCAGTGTTCAGGCTGCAGTCTCTGTGCTGAGGAGCAGGGAGAGGAGCAGGTCCCCTGACACCTTCCAACACCCTCCACCTTCCCTGTTAGCTGAGGAGAGAGGGAATGTATGTCCCTCTGTCCTGCTGAATTAATGTAGTGTTAAAGGTTCAGGGTTTGAATAAGACTGATTGCAAATTCATGCACTCAGGCATAATGCTGTGTTTAGCTTTATCCTTTTGGGAGAGAAACCTAGGAGATGTCCTCCAAAGCCCTCTAAATAGAGCTGCAGTTAAAATGTTGCTAGCTTGTGAAGTGGAACTTCATGAAACTTAAAAATTGGCAGATTTCAGGTTGCTGTTGCAACTTTTCCTTGGTGATGATGTGCTGGGCTAAAGATGATTCTTTTTTCTTAACTGAGGACCCTTTTTCAGCATCTTGACCAAATACAGAATGAACTAAATGAAAGATGTCCAGACAACAGTAAATGTCATATTCTCTTGTTTGTAAGGGTGGAACTTTGTAGCCTAAATCATCCTTGGGTACTTGCTTGGACACAGATATTTTTGTTGCACCATTGGCATGCTTGCTGTTTTGCAGGCAAGTACAAAGACAAGTGTCTTCCCTCGAGGAAGGTAGGGCTTGGATCAGAAGGAAAGGTGCCCCTGAAATATGATGCCTGAGATGAGAGATGAGCTGCATTGTAATAGGAGGAAGTTCTTTGCATGGGGCTGGATGGGGCTTTGGAGTGGGGTCCCATAGGCACAGCACAAGCTTCATAAGGTGAATTTCTCCGACCTTGCCATCTCTATGACAAAAATATTCCGCTCTGTGTATGTGCCTGGAAGAAAAAAGGTATAAAATCATTTCAGAGTTAAACATTGGTCTAGACATTCTGCGTCCCTGGGGAGGAGGTGGGAGATCTCAGTGGTGACAGATGTTCCTGCCATTGCTTACCTCCGGTATGGTCCCAGAGGCAGATGAGCAGGGGGCAGAGATGTCCTGTGCAGGGGGTGACTATGTCTACTATTGTTCCTCTACTGCAGGGATTTATGGCATATTCATCATTTCTGGCTTTTGGCACAGTTATAGTCACAAAGCTTTGCAGAGGAGGGACAGGAGTGGTGCGGGGGTGGCTGAGTGGGACTGCCAGTCCCAACAGCAGGTCTGTCTGCTGCTGTGGCTCAGGCACCAGCTGAAAAAAGGGCATCCTGCCAATCTGAGGCAGGAATAGCACAAGGAAGGGCTTAGGAAGAGGGAAACCTGGAGAAACCCAAGAGGACTACTGCTGGGGTCAGAGGTGTCCACTGGAAGTGGATGGTGTGACTGGAATCTTGGTCCATGTGAGTCATGCACACTTGTATTGAAAAATGATGGTTTCTTCCCATCCTATATGTCATGATAACACCTGGAGCATGAAACTGCTGCTTTAGGAGATGTCACTGTGGGTGTGAGATCTCTCTAGGGGTGTAGGAGATGCCTGGTTTAGTCAGAGGTCCTCACCTCAGACCACTGCTCTCCTGGCAGCATCCAGAAATTCTCTTGCATCATTTTCTGAGTATGAATGAGACTCTTTGTAAAAACTACCCAAGTAGTTTATCACTAGCTGAGTTCAGTGCAGTGGGATGGAGTGGATCCTCATATTCATCTTCTCAAGTGGTCTTGCTGCCATCTGCTCCTATCCAAGTGCTTCAGCAGTGTTCCATCTCAGCGTTCAGCTAAGTGATGCTGATCACTGTACCAGAAACTTTACCAAGTGGGGAGTCATGAAGAGCAGAGCAAACCTGAGAGAGGCTGGCACTCTGTATTTCCAGGTGGAAATGCTGGTAATACTGCTCCCTGGGAGCAGCCAGAGCTTGTTTGCTGTGGGTGGGGTATCTTTTAAAACGAGGCCTGTGGACACAACCTGGTTTCCAAAAAGTCCTCAGCAGCCAGTCCACTGGTGTGTCTGCTTGGTGTAACTCTCCTGCTGTAATGGGATGCTGCAGCTTTGTCCTTCAGGGTTGTGATCAACATCCTGTTGGATATTCTGTTTTTCCCCTACCACAGCATGTGTATTGCTGCAGGGGCAAGATGTCACCTTGTCATGTGTTCATAACCCAAGTATTTAATTGGATGCAAATAGGCATTGTTGGCTTTAGGGGCATGGTGACCTTAGGAGAGTGGTAGCAAAACCTTGTGTGTTCCTGCAGGTATGGAGGGTCCTGGTGCATGTAGTCTGGGGGAAAAACATGCCAATGGGATGGGAAGGACAAAAAATATGTAGTTTAGGAAAGGGTGGAAAATCCCTTAGAGCAACGTCGCCTGGGTTCCCAGCATGGTGAGCAGAATTGGACTGAGCTGGGTGCTGCTCCATCAGGACCACATTCCTAACAGTGCTGACTGCTCTGTGGAGTGCTCAGAGACCTCTTAGTGAGCAGTGTTAAAATGGGTGATTGTATGTCACTGCTTGGAGGAAAGATGCTCTTCATTTCCCTTTCCTTGGCTGTTCTCTGTGACCATTGTGGCGGGGACCCTTCCCTTCCTGCCTGTCCCTATTTTTGACCCACTCCTCTGTTCCTCCCTGGCAGATATTATGCAGATATAGCTAAAATGCCAGCGATCAGTGACCAAGACATGAGCGCGTACCTGGCGGAGCAGTCACGGTTACACCTCAGCCAGTTCAACAGCATGAGTGCCCTGCACGAGATCTACTCCTACATCACCAAGTACAAGGATGAGGTAAGATGTGGTGAGGCAGAGTCAGGCCTGAGCTGCCACCTGAGTCCTTCTGTCCTTGTTTCTGCAGTCCCCTGCTTTTTCCTGTAGAAAAACACACTGTGAAATGTGGAACAGTAACATATTCCGTGTCTATGCTTGGGCTGCTGGAGAAGGAAAGGTTTGGGAGGCATGAAGCCAGGAGCTGGAGTGGGCAGTGCTTATTCCTCATATTTTCTGCAGTGAGTAATATGGGAAACACCTATTTTTCTACACATTTGGCACATGAGCTCCATGAGGCTGCAGAGTTCCCAGCATTATCTCAGCATGCTTCCCCTATCCACTGCCACCAATCCTACACCATGGTGGTACCAATGCTGTGGAACTGTACAGGTGGTGTTTGGCTCCTCTCCCCAGGGATCTTAGAGGATGTGGTGGTCTCTCCAGTGCTTGTTTTGTGAATGTCAGTAAGGATGGTTAAGAACTCCTCTGTTGTAATTTATACAAATTAATTTCTCAAAACTCTGCTCAAATCCATAGCCTACGTCTTATTAAAGCAATAAAATATGTAACTACAGTAAAATATAGGTCTATACACATAGCATGATAATGCAGATTTTATTGTCCCAATAAAGGGGTTGATGACTATATTTGAACGGTGGCTAATTTAGGTGACAGAGTGCCAGAACGTCTTCCCACTCAGAGCCAGGAGAGGAAATGCCTGTTGTACCATGCAGCAATCCAAAGAGGCTTCTCCCAGTGCCTCTTTGAGGTGTGAATTTAAGGGGTCCATGGGCAGGTTGTAGCAGACCTGGCTCCTGGGTTTAAGGTCAGCATTGCGATCATGGTGGCCAATATCCTATGGAACTCAGTGCTTTACAGGAGGGAAGACGAGCTCCTGGCTTTCCTGGTTCTTGGGAAGATTCTGTGTGGTGGTCACCATGCAGCTGGTGACCATGTACTGATGACCATGCTGGTGGAACCTCTATGCCAGTCCTTAGATGATTTTGGATGGCACATCCCCGAGGCCCCTGTTGCTCTGGGTAATGGGCTGGCCATGAAGGGGTTTTGAGGTTTTACAGTTTGCACATAGTTCTGTGGCTACCATGAGAGTGAAAGTGGAGCAGTCTGGAAGATCTAGATTTACTGTGGTCCAGCTGTCATCCCTGAGTGCTCACTTCCTCCAGGATAAAAGTCCCACAATCCTTAAGTAAATCTTCCAAGTCCTGGGCAAGAGCATGGAGGGGACCATGTGAGATGAACCCATGGCACTAATGAGCTGCTCTTTAGGTCCTCTTCTTGCCTGCCAACAGCAGCCTGACATCTGTTGAGTGTCTTGCCGTTGCCTGCTCTCTGAGCATCACAAGTGTGTTCACAGCTCTCAGGAACTTCTTTTATTATTTGTAATGGGATTAATAAATCGCAGCTGTTCCCTTTGTTTGTTTTCATCATTAAGCACAATTATATGCAGCCCGATTGCACCCTCTTTGATGCAAAATGGGAGAGAATAATTTTTCCTGTTGTTCAGTGCAATAATATGCTGTCATTGGCTGTGAATGAAAATCATAATTAATTTTCATTTGGGTACTTGCATCTTGGTAATCAGTGGTCCTGGCTCCTTACAGCAGGTGACAAACCTGGGTGTCTCTACACTCAGCACAGGTTTCCTTTGACTGCACTGTTTCCATAAGGCTGAGATAGGAGAGGAGTAAATAAATGCATGGGCAGTTTGGGAATCATTTGACACCTCAGCATACCAGGATGTACTGCTATCTGGTTGGGAGAGGCAGAGGAGGCAGGTAGGGGGAATAGACTTCCCTTCACTTCTCTGACCAATCTCATTTGGTTCCAGCTCAGGCACCTTTCAGGCATGCGGAGTTTTGATTTCTGTGTGTCACTACAGGTATTTTACTCTGTGTGTATAATGAGGGCTGAGAGCATCTGTGGAGATGGATGGCGGGGAGTGTTCCCAGTAGCAGGTTTGTGGCAGAACCTATGAGTTCTTGCCACTCCAGCTGCTGCCCTGGGTTGTTGCTGCCAGGGGAGGTAAATCAGATGTGTCCAGCTGATGCTGGTGATTTTCTCCCTCCTCAGGAGCTGATACCAGTGCCCAGATGTAGCTTTCCCTTCTCTTTTGGGAGGAGACTCCCCATCAGGCATCTCTTACTGCCCCAGGAGACAGGGGCCAGCCTGGTCCTGCCCCAAAACAGCCTGGGGGAGACCCAGTCTCTTGGTGGCCAGAGGCTGGTTGTGGCAGTGTGGTGGATGCTCCTCAGCATGCTCTGCCTTCCTCTCAACAACTCGCCAGCACTGCAGCAGCTCTTAATCAAAGGGAGCAGATTCCCCATTAAGAAGTTACCTGTAGGGCTCCTGATGGACTTTGCCTGCCTCCTAGTAAGTCTATTAATTATACAACAGTTGGTTTCCAATTATGCAGCCAATGAAATGGTTAATCAAGTCCCCTTTGACGGATGCCTTGATATATAATTGCAAAAAATTTGCTCTCTCAACTAGCTCACCCGAGGAGATGAGATTTCTGTCAGGTTTGTTTTTTTAAATCAGCTTTTCTGCTCTGCTGGCACGATGTTACTGAGACGAGACTCCTGGCTGCTGGGAGGGCAATTGCCCCTTTGTTTTACACTTTGTTACTCCCTTTTCCCTACTCTGAGTCTCATCCTCTACCTCCCTGCTGCTGCTAATCCTTCCCCAGCCCTGGAGGCACAGTCACATCTAGCCCAGGGCAGGGGACTGTCCCTCCAGCCTGCAGTCTGTCATCCTTATCAGCAGCTTGTTCAGAGAAAGGATTTCAAGGCAGGAAAGTCATTCTCAGGTGTCTGTGGGTGCACCCCTTGAAAAGGACTGGGGGCTCCCAGGCTTTGCAGGTGCATCTGTCTGATGTCCCCTTCCAGCATCCCACTGTCCCCCTGTGGGGATGAAATGAGACAGATTTTAACCCTGGTGACAGCTGAAGCCTTGTGGATTTGGTGTTTTTGTGGATGTGGAACCAGTTCATGGTTTGATTGTGGTCTCTGAAACACAACTGCTGCCTCCATAAGGCGTTACAGGATTGTTGGAGTCACAGACATGGTAGGAAGGTGTAGTTGGCTTGGATTTGGGGTTCACCCTCTGTTTGACTGTGTTTTCTTCATTCCCCATGTGCAAGTTGGCTTCTCGTTAGTGTCAGGCAGGTCCCTGGTGTCACTGCAGACCCTTTGGGGGTCCCAGTTGTCTCGATTTGTGGATGGCACCACTCACAGCGCTGTTTTTCACCTTGCACTTCCTTTGGCCCTGTTGGGGCAAAAGAATACTTCCCATGGGGCCACATCCCCATGTCCTGATGCCATCAAAGAGCCAGCAGGCCACAAGGAGCCACTTTGGGTAGAAGGGCACCTCCTCACTGTCTCTTCTCCCCTCCCTCCCCAGATTTTAGCTGCGCTGGAGAAGGATGAGCAGGCCCGGAGGCAGCGGCTGCGGAGTAAGCTGGAGCAGGCGATCGACACAATGGCCTTAAGCAGCTGAGGAGGCGGCGGCGGCGCCAGCGTCCGGCAGCGGGGCGGCAGGACGGACGGACAGACGGACGGATGGATGGATGGACAGAGGGAGGGAGGGAGGAAGGACCGGCCAGCGGCAGCCGCGGGCACAAGACTTTGGGGCTGGGAGCGGCCGGGCCCGCGGGAGCCGCCGCACCTCCGCACGCTTCCCACGGACACACGGAGAAACCTCGCGCTTTAGCGGAACAAACCACGAATCCCGACGACAGCAGCAGCGTCGATGGAACTCCCTGACCCACGGACAAACCCCCCAGTCCAAGCAGGATGCAGCAGGGACCTTGCAGAGAGGCCATGCGGGCGGAGGAGAAGGGGTCCTGCCCCACGGACCTGCTGGGCATCCCTTGCCTGGGCAGAGCCCCTGAGCCCACACGGAATGAGGGTCGGGACCGCGGGGCTTTCTAGGAAGGCGTTTGGATGTTGTTGTTACTTTGGT
>VYZP01050432.1:162056-250918 GCA_013400635.1 Hypocryptadius cinnamomeus
GGAGGGTGGGTGGGCTCCTATTTTTACTGTACTTGACTTGCTCTCCCTTCCTTCCCCCCAGCTGTCCACCCCCTCTCCTCCTCCTCCTCTCTCTTTTTCTGTCTCTGCCCCCTTCTCTCTCTCTCTCTGGCCTTCTGCCACTAGTGTTAACTGCTATATTTGCACAATTTACACGAGACAAACAGAATTTTTAATTTAAAGGGAAAAAAATTATAACAAAAAATGTGAGGGGAAAAAATATTCTGAATTTTTTGCAACAAACTAACAAAAACAATTTTAAGAGATAAGCTAAAGGACTGATGCTGGGGAGATTTGGGGTTGGGGCTTTAGGGGTGGGCAGGAAAGGGAGCTTTGATATTTCTAAAATATGTCCTGTGCCATGTTTTATTTGAATGTTGTTTAGTGCGAAAAAAAAAATTGAAGAAAAAAAAAGTTGGGAGTTTTGTTAGCTGGATAGATGCTGTTATTTTAATGCTGCTGAGTGGTTCTGGAGGTCAAAATCAGAGAGGAAGGGAGATCCCAAGGCTGGCTTTTCTTTTCCTGGGTGATTGCTGAGGGATGGTTGGTGTTTTGTTGAGCTTGTCCTTGTTTTCCCTGTTCGGTGGCCATGGGGTGGTCTGGGCAGTGCTGCCTGCTCCTGCCTGTCCTGGGATGATGCGGGGTGGAGGATGGCTGTGGGGCCTTGGGGGCTGTCAGGAGGGTTGATGGAGAGCCAGCCTGGCTTTTTGTGTCAGATTCTTTGGCACTGGAGCCGCCTTAACAAAGCCCCTTTAAGTTTATTTTTTTCCATCATCTTTTTGTGCTGATGCAGGGGAAGAGACCAGATCCCCAGTGAAAGGGGAGGCAGCTCCTCTGCACTCCTGACTGGGATCCCCCTGGCAAACCCCACTGGGTTCCCAGCCCATGCAGGGACTGGGATTCTGGCTGCCATGGGGCTGTCACCTGCTCTTCCACTTGGGGAACCCAAACGTGTGCAGGACCTTCCACCCAAGACTGACCTTTCTTTCTCTGTCTTTTCCTTCTTTCTCCCCCTTTCTCTCCTTGCTGTCACACCGTCTCCCCTCCGCTGCCTCTGCCCTGACAGGGCTTTGCTGGAGACCTGAGGTCTCTCCCTCAGCTTCCCCCTTGGAAATGTCAGTTCCTTGTGGGTTTGTGCTTTCCAGAGATGAAAAGGTGCTGAATGCTGCCCTGAATGGCAGCAGGTGACCAAAAACTTTCAAAAAAAAAAAGAGCAAAACCCTTTCCTTTTCTGTACTGAGAGCTCCTGTCACTGCCCAGGCCACAGCACATGGGGCCACACTGCCAGGAGCGGATGGCTGTCAAAATCCAAGTGGAGAGAAGCCCAGCTGATTTCTGTCCATTCCCTTAAATTGCAAGTTAAGGGGGGGAGAGGGAGAAATAATGAAGTTTTTAATTAAAAAAAATAATAAAAGTGTGTATATATATATATGTGGTTACAATCTAATTCTCGTGCCCCAGTGGGGTGCTGTATAGTTAACTGAAGGAGAATTGAACCAATATAAAAATGAGATGAATTTACACAGCCAGTTAAAACAAAACAAACAACCACTGCAAAAAAAAAAAAAAATTAAGAAAGGATACCAAATGGTGTGGAAGGAACTTCCAAGCCTTTCTCACCATGCAGAACAACTGTTTGAAGCCTGCACATCTCTCATTATGTTGTAATTTTGTTTGGTTTTGTTTTGTTTTAATAAGGAGGGAAAGGAGAGAAGATGCTGATTAAAAAAAAGAAAAGGAAAAAAAAAAAAGATGACAAAAGAATCCAACCACAACAGCAAAACTGTTTGAAAAAGAATTTATAATTGTTTCCCAAACCTATGAACCCTGAGCTGTCGCTGGATTTCTGAGAGCTGTGGGCTGTTGCATGACTGTGCTAGATTTTAGTCTGAGTTGATCTTTTTAAGAAACAGAAGAAAAAAACCCATAAAACAAAGAAACTGCGAGTATTGAATATTAGAGGTTTGTTTAGACCTGTTACCTATTTTTTTTTTTTAATTTGAAATTAATTTGCCACTTTCTCGTCCAAAAGAAGAAAAAAAAAAAAGAAACAGCAAAAAGAAAGACTTTAGAGGTTCACATCTCAAATGTGGTACTTAGAGAGCCTTAAAGGACAGCTGTGTGCCCTGTGCTGTGGCCACTGCTGGCTGCCAGCATCTCTCTGGGTGCTCTGGTGGGACAGAACCCTCCAGGGGTCCCTTTGTAGGATTCACTGCTGCTGTGATGGGGTGGAGGGGTGCCTGCAGCTCCCTTTGGTGCAAAACTTCTTCCTTGTGGCATTGCTGGCTGCGTGGCGCTGGTGGAGGTGCTGGAAATCACCCGGAGGATGGCGGCAATGCATCGGTGATCACTGCGGTGTGATGGAAGGGGAGCGGTGGCTTTGGGGTCTCTGTCCAGGACTGGAGTGGGTTCTGCCTGTTGCAGTGGTAAGAGTGTCTTGGGGAGCTTTGGTTGCTGTTGGGGCAGCCAAGCACATGGGTTTTGTGGTGGTTGAGAGGGGATGGAGGTGTGTTTCTAAGAACACCTCCCTGAAAATTTCCCTTTTGACACAGAGGGCTGGAAGCACTGTTAATTGCTGAGGTCTATTAGCCTGTAGCTTTCCCAGCACCAATGGTGTGGGTGCTCCCTCAGCCAGCCTGGAGGGACAGATGAGTTTTTTGGCCATGGTGGGTCTGAGATGGATTTGGGCAGCAGAGGGGCTCCTGGGGAGGTCATGCTGGGCAGGCTGGCAGTGCCATGGTGTGGCTCTGCTTTTTGGGCTCCCCTTGTGCTGTGACCTGGCTCTTCCAGCCCCCTGGTGATGCTGACTGCCCGTAGTGAGATCCTTGGGATGAGTTCCCGTTGGCTTCCTTCTGGAGAGCTTTGGGGTGTCTGTGGTTTGCTCCACTAAAGGGTACCCCAGCAGCTCCCTTGCTGCCCCTAACAGGGAGGGTGCTGGTCAGCGAGGTGGGCACTGCAGTGCTGCCCGCAGCCTCTGGCGCTTCTTGGTGCTACCTTTGCCTTTCGCATGATGCCCAGCGTCCTTAATTGTGCCAGGCAGCTGCCCACCCTCCCTTGACTGGCCTGGTGGGGTCAGAACTGGCCCTGTCAGACCCTGCCTCAGAAGGGGGAAACGTGTGGAGAAGCTGGGAAGCATGCACAAGAATGCACAAGACTCCTCTTACTGCTGGTGTAGCCCGTGCCCCAGAATGGGGTGAGATGGAGAAGCATCCCTTGTTGTGAGCCTGTGCTTCTGGGCACTCCTGCTCTGGCCCCCCACCAGAGGCACCTGGACCGTGCAGGTTGACACCCCACCACTGCAAGCAAGGGGGTCCCTCCCTGCTCTCATTGCCTTTCGCTTCAGTTTGGGGTTAAAAAATGTGCAGTCCAGCCTGGAAGTGTCCCCCCTAGCAGGAGCCCCATCACGCCCAGAGCTGGCCCCAGCCTGGGGACGGGGAGCAGGGGGATAGTGGGGGGACCCCCTCAGGCTCACCCGCTCCCGAGCAAAGCGCACAACAAGCTGTCCTTTAAGGAAGCAGGGGGAAACCCAAGGCGGACCCGGTGAGAGGCAGAGAATTCTAATAGTTTTAGAAAATCAAATGGGGAAAAAAAGAATCACACTCCGGAGTCCTGATTCCCTTTCTGTGATTGTTTCAGACTTGAAGCAACAGGCCAGCGTGGCTGGTCAAGCGCCCTTTGATCGTGTAAATATCCTGCTATTTCCTATTTTAATGTTCTTCAGATTTAGTACTTGTAAATAAACACATGCATCAAGGAGAGATTAAACATTTTTGCTAAAGCTGGTGTTTTGCCTGTGTTTTTGGGGGTGATGTGGGTGCATGGAGCAGGCAGTTTTGGGTGCAGTGGGCAAATCCGTGGCTGTGCCAGGAGGATGTGATGCAAAATAGCATCATGATGTGCCACCAATACGGTACATGTGTGGGTGTGGAGGTCCTGAGGTGTGGTTGTTAACACCCACCAAAGAGCTCCAGATGCTCACAGGAGGATTTAGGTGGCTTCCCCATCAGCCCCTTTCCCGGGTGGCTCATGTTAAATTGCTTTAAACTGTTTGATTTTACTCGTTGCCTTTCAAACTGCTCAGAGCTGCTGATCAGATGCAGAGGAGCTGAACCTGCCATGCTGCAAGCACAGAGGTGGATACCTACCTGACTCTTCTGCCACTCACTGGGGTCCACGGGAACCAACCAGGGCTGGAGCAGCTTCACTTCTACCCCTCGGACATCCTGGCCCTTCCCCTCATGGGACATAACAGGGTGACAGCACAAGTGCTTGGGAGGAAGTACACGGTGCTGAGGTGATGCTGCAGTCGTGTCTCTGCAGGCTCTGCACGCTGCAGGGACATCGTCTTTTCCAGCTCCTGATCTTTTCTAGCTCCTGATCCTTGTCTTTAAAGCTGTGTCATCCTGTAACTCTTGAGTACCTCCAAACTGCATTGTAGTCTCTGCAGGGTCCCAAAGTGAAGCACCAGGAGAGGAAGCCCGGGGCAGCAGCTGGTCACCTCAGCACCCTCCTCACAGGGGGACCTTCCTCAGCGAGGTCGGTGGCTGTGGCAGGTGTGGGGAGACATTCCTAGAGAGGAAGGGGTGAATCCCTGGGGTGTGGGGTCAGCAGGAGCCCAGCACACAGACTAAAGTCACACAAATTAGGCTGCTTTTTTGTTTTTTATTGTTTCCTTAGCCTCTTCCTGCCCTGGGGCCAGTCTTCTGAGGGATTGGGCCAGCAGGGCTGATTGTACTGTGGATGCTGAATACATATTTTCTCTGCATTTAGTATGTGTATAAACTGGATGTTTTTCATGTTTTCTCTTGCAGTTTTCCTATTCTCCAGCAAGAACATTATTGGCAGGTAT
This sequence comes from Hypocryptadius cinnamomeus, assembly GCA_013400635.1. Classification (NCBI taxonomy): domain Eukaryota; kingdom Metazoa; phylum Chordata; class Aves; order Passeriformes; family Zosteropidae; genus Hypocryptadius; species Hypocryptadius cinnamomeus. The sequence continues at coordinate 166,924 of VYZP01050432.1, forward strand.
TAAACATCCCCTATTTTTGCCATAGCATCAATAAAACAGATTGTTTTGATCTTGTTTTCCTATCTTAAAAAAATAAAGTTTTCTTTTACCAGCCTTTCAAATGCTTAAGAAAGTCACATTTAAACCAAATTTTGGTCAGGTTTCTGGGAGGATTTAATTGAGGACAGTGGAAAAAAGACCCTCATCTTCCCCAGTTTTGTGCTGCACCAAACACCATTCTCATGGCCACGTGGGAGCAGGTGGCAGCTGAGCATCAAAGAGGTGAACAGTGTGGTGGGTACAGAAACTCTATCTACATAAGTTGTCAGTCCAACATATAGAGTGGCTTTCGTTGTGTTTTTCAAGGCATAGAGATGAAGGCGTTTCCCTGAAGAGACCTTGCTGCACCTTGGTGCCTTACTCTGAGCCCTTTGCAAGCAGGAATTTTATTTTAAAAATTGTTCTATTATTTTACCAGGGAACAAAAACTTTAAAACCTCCTGGCTGACCTAATAAATAAGTAAATAAATAAATAAATATCTAGTATTTCACCATCACCAGGATGTTCTTCAATACAAATTGCACCAGTTTTCCCAAGGAGTAAGAGCTTCTGGCAGTAAGCCAGAGCCTCCAACGACAGCTACAAATGTCTTTGTTTGCCTCCTCAGTCCTAGTGCAGAGCTAACCAGAAAAAGATTATCATGGCCTGCAAATGATTGTGTAATCCACAAATGCACTTTATTTGATTAAAAGATAAAATGTGAACCTTCCAGCAATAACATACACCGCTGCCGCCTGGGATGGCGCTAATCCAGCAAATCTGCAGCAGCCTCTGTGAGTCTGGAGCTGGCTGGGCTTTGGAGGTGGAGGCAGTCCTCCCTGTGGCCTCCCTGCCTGACCTGGGGCTCTCGGAAACCCCCTTGTCATCATCTCATCCAAACTTGGGCTCCAGGTGAGTGGCACATCCCAGGGCACCTCTGTGGGGTCTGAAGGTCTCATCTTGGGCTCTTTGTACAAAAACCTCTATCCCCTCACCAGCACTGTGGTTTTGTACTTTCCCTGGGCACCTCCTTGTCCTCCTGCCCTGGGAGATGATGCTGTCCTGCCTTTGGGTCTCTGTATGATTCTTTTCTTGTCTTACACATGCAGTGGGGGCCAGGACATGCAGATGGTAGCTCTGCTCCTGCAGAACTGCGTGCTCAGCGCCATGTGTCACCTCGGGCTGTGGAGGGTGTGGGATATGGGGACCCACAGCCTGCAGCACAGGGACACACTCATCTCCCTAGGCACAGTCATGGACAGCCACATGCTGGTGGTGCCAGTGTCAGTTGTCAGTAAAGCTCCTCCTGCCTTTCATGAGCTTAGCTCCAGAAAGAAATGAGTGTTTTGGCTTGGGGGTTCAACACCTCTTTGACCTGCCACTGATGTCCCCCAGTGTGTGTTTGCTTCTCGTGTCACCACTGCTGTGCTCAGAAACCCAGAGTCATTAAAAATGATTCATCCTCTTCTTCAGGTTTAGCCTAAAGGTCAGCAGGAGCATCTCCTTTGCCCACTGTCCCCAAATTCCAGCAGTGGCCACCTGCACCTCCCCTTCCTCTTCTGCACCATCACCCCAGGCAGTCCTGGTCCTTATGCTGCTGCCCCATGGCTCACAGACCCATAAATGAAGAGAGCAATTAGCTGGGCTAATTGGGCTGTCCCTCATTGCCCCCTGAGCTCTGTAATCCTGCAGGAAAGGGAGAGAAGCTTTATTTTTCATACATTATATATATATATATATATATATATATAAAATCCCATAGTCTATAATCTAAATGTAGATATAAAATTGATAACAATGTATATTAATAGAATAGAATAGAATAGAATAGAAATTAAAACCCAGCTGGAGCATTATCATGGGCTGCAGGTGCCAGGCCATGTGCTGTCTTCAGACATTGCACAGGAAAGGCCAGAGCAGCATCATGTGACCCTGCAAGTTGAAGGATACGACGGGGGGTTTCTTCCCCCTCAGAGGTGATGATTAAGTTTCTTCTGAGCTGCTAGGAAGAGGGGAAAAAAAAAAAAGAAAATCCATAAATTTTGAAGGCAGTAAGGGCTGAGCAGAGCAGCAATCCCTTTCTCTCCCTGCCTGGACTAATGAAAATCACAGCCATGCTGGGAGGCAACTGGTTTATGTTTGTTCTTTGCTTTAAATGTAGTGGTAAAAAGCCCACAGTTTTGGGCACGGATCTGAGGTGGGATCATTAGGAGGTGGCAGGCGATGGCTGATACACATTAATGTGCCATGAGCAGAGCACCACTGAGTGGGGTTTTTTTTAACTGAGGCAAATTATTGCTTCAGGAAAAAGACTGTCTCCCCTGGTGGAATTAGAGCAGGGGGAAGGGGGAAAATTGATTTGTCTCAAGTTTTATTGTACCAGATTGACAGCTCAGGCTCAGCAATCTGCCCCCGTGCAGAGCCGTGGGGCAGAGGGCAGGTGACATGGCTCTGGGCACTGCCAGCTGCCCCTTTCCAGAGGGTCCCCCTTTAGAGAGGGCAGCAGTGGGATGCAGTGACCAGTCTGGAGACCATGACCACTGGGAATCTTGGCCATGACTGTCAGGAACAATTTCTCCATACAGTGAAGTCAGATGAGAAACATCACTGCAGGCATTTTGCCTGTTTCTCTGCTCCTCAATGGTCTGGTGGTTCATCACCCCATTTCTGGCACAGGTGGCATGCACGGTTACCCTGGACTGGCAAACCCTGGGGTGATGCCATTTGTGTGTGGGGAGTTGCACTTCTCTGGGTGCTTTTCAGTGGTGGCTGATGTGACACTGCATGTGCTATTTCTGGGTGCTCTTCCCAGCAATAGCCCCATTGCAATGGGCTTCAATGGGCCTTTCCCTCCCTCTGCTGGAAAAAAGCAGATATGTCCAGCGTCCATCCCTGGGGCCTGGATGGCAGCCAGGGGCATCTCCTGTCCCCTTGTTCCAGGTGCTGTCCCTCAGCAGCTGTGGTGCCTCCAGCAAGGTGTCTGCTGGTAAGGGGTGGGAACTGGATGGGTTATTTCTATAGTCGCCTCTCCCATTTCACAGGGGATCACAATGCATGCTGTAAAATAAGCCAATAGCTCACAAACCACCCAGATGAGTCCCTGTGGGGAAACTGAGGCATGAGGGCAGAGCTGCTTGGCCCAAGGTCATACAGAAGGTTACAGTGGGGAAGGAACCACTCACAACCAACACTGAAATCCCCAGGACATGTGCTTTGATTATGGTCCCAGATGCCTGGGTTGCTTTGGCTGTCACACTATCCTGAGCTGGAGTTTTATTTCTTCCTCAAACTGTTTTTTTTTTGCTTTTTTATGAACGAAATTCTCCCTTCGCAGCTCCTATTCTCTCAGGGGCTCTTCCACTCAGCAGTAGCCCAATTTCCTTTTATAGCTCCTACAATGACTGTCCTAATTACAATTAAAACCGGGAACACTCTAATCAAATCTTTTACTATTCTAGACAAACTCAGAAAATGAGTAAAATTAGTGACACATGGCACAAAAAAAAAAAAAAAAAAAGAAGAAAAAAAATGTCTGTGAGCCAGTGCTAACACAGAGAGAGTTAAAGGGGGCAGCGGGATTTCGGCTCTCATCTGCAGTAATTGGTGGCAGGAGGAGGCACTGTCACCACTGTGGAGCAGGACTTGAGCATCCCTGGGGGTTCCTCCATCCTGCTGACCCTGTGCTAGCTGGACCCATTGGTTTGAATAATCCCCCCCAGGAGTTACCATGGAAACAAAGCCTTTTGATGGTGAAAACCTTCAGCATCAAGAGTTAATCAGACCCTAAATGAAAATGGGGTTAAAGGCAGAGCAGGGATGTGTGAACAGTGGAGTCACTGAGGCAGAAGAAAAGCAGCGAGTGGAGAGTAAATAATAAGCAAGGAAGAGGGGTCTGATGTCTTCTCGAGCTCCAGACGATGGCCCGAGGGTTTTAACTGTGATGGGAAATCACAGGGGTAAATTAATAGGCTGGATAATTATTTTTAATTTTCTGGAGGGCTGGTTGTATGATTTTACCACCCTGCACCATCTCCCAGATCTGGGTGCTGATTTAGCGGGGAAACACCCCATGCTGTGAAGTGGAAGGTTGGGCACGTGTCCCACCTGGGTGGGAAGGTGGCCCTCAGCTGGTGTCCTGTCAAGGGATAGGGCTTCAGGCCAAAATGGGGCTTGCTGGAGTGGAAGGACTGCATGTGCCGTGGGCTGGCTCAACATGTGTTATCAGTTTGGGTATCTGAGCATGCTACTCCAGAATTACCAGCTAGAAATACGTGATGTAGAGAGGTGGGCTCCCTTGTGTTTGTGTTAGGGAGGAGACAAAGATTTATGGATACATTTCTTGGATTAATGTTCCTGGATCATGTAAGTGTTGGAGAGGTAGGATGGAGGCAGAGCCAAGAAGTTCAGCCCTTTCTGTAGTTTGCTGCTCATTTGGGGTTACAGATCCTGTCTGGGTGATCACTGCAAGTTGTCTGTTTCCAGAGGTAGTGTAGTTTGCAAGGGATTGATGAAGGGCAGGGACTGAACTGGGAATGCAAAACCTGGAGCACTGCTCCTACCATGGTTCCTACCAAACAACAAAAATAGTACTGTCAGGGCAAAGATGTTTTTTCTGCTAGAAGGAGGAGGTGTTTGCAGCTAATCCCAGTACTACACTGTTACAGTGGCCAAGATTTGTGAGGTCCCTTTGAATGAAAGGGAGAGGGACAGGACACAATTGTGGGGAGGAACCTGTGTTCATTTTTAGTATCAGGATGTGTGGGAAGACAGCCCTGGTTGGGAGTTAGTGTTACAGTCAGGGGTGGAGTTAAAAAGAAGGATCTTTGGTGTGGAGAACTGGGTAGAGAAGAAGAGCTCCCAAAGAGCCAGGGCTGTTGGTGTGGCTGTGTTTCATGTTGCCTGGCATCCCAATTTTCACGTGATTTAGTATCATGCAAGACCACATGTTGGACCTGCCCAATGCATCAGTGTTCTCCTCATCCTAAACTGTGGTGTGGTATTCCCCTAACTCCTTTTTCAGGAGCAACTGTATGTTTGCACTCATCAACAGCAATGTGCAACAGGACTTCCTCCACTCAGTAGGTTTTTCCTTCCTTGTTGCAATATAATCAATCCCCTTTCTACTGGTCCTGCTCAGCAGAGAGGTGAAGACCAGATTGCTCACAGATACTGTTTTTCAAAGGACATCTAACTCCAAGGTCTCAGTTATCTCCAACTTCCCCCTGCATTCTTTAGTTCTTGGAGATGTCTGAGGTTTCAGCAGTGAGAGAAATAGTCTTGGACAAAATGAGTGATCAAGCACCTTTATACCTTAGAGTTTATCAGCTTTCCATCCAGATCATGCAGTTCCACAGCTGGATGTGCCCTGAGGCCTCCCATGATGGAGGGGCACCTTAGAGCCAGGGGTTTGGTTACAACACATAAACAAGGAGCTGGTTGATCTCCTCATTCCTTTCCTTCACTCACCATCTTTATTACTTTGTCACTATACTTTCAAGTATAATACTTAAATTTTATAGGTCTGAAGCACGAGATTATTCAATTTTCTTTATAGGCCCAGTTTGATAAATCCACTTGGAAGCCTGTGCTGTGGTAATTGAAATGCACTGCCTGGGGAGGAGGAATTTCTGCTCTGGCTTCAGCCTTCACTTCTGACTGCTCCTGGCTGGCTGCACAGGCAGGACCCAGCAAAACCTGATGGGATTCACAGGGCAGGAGCTGCCTGGGGGCCCAGGTGGGTCTGGATGAGACAGAGCTGGGAAAGCTGCTGCAACAGAGCTCTCTGAAAATGTTAATTCCGTGTTCCTCCTTTTGTTCTGATCTTTCTGACCCATCCAAGCCTCAAGGGCTGTTGAACTGTTGGGGCCCAAATTGAAATGACAAATTACACAGAAAGCAAAAGGATGGCCAGGAGCTCAGTGTGGCTGCCACTAGGACGTTTTACATGCCTTCAGGAGCAGCATTTGATAATTCATCCCTGCCCGCACGGAGCCAGCAGCAGATAAATTTCTCAGCTGCCTCCAAATGGTCAGAGGCTGAAAGAAGGTTCTGGGGGCAGAAAAAGCCTACTTGAAGGACTTTGACACCTTTCTACTGGAAGGGATGGGTGTGGGAAACTCTCACCTTTGCCACAGTAGTAGGAGAAGACTGTGTCTTGAGGAAAGTTTTAGTGGGTCTGAGGCAGGAGGAGGGTTTGGACATGAATTTCTGGTTCACAAGGCTTCTGGGAGCCACTCAGTTTCTCTCTCACGCCCTATTCCACCTTCATTTTTGGGGGATTTGAACCAAAGCTTTGAGCTTTATGTTTATTAGAGGATAATATATCAATGTGTCTGTGACAACAGGGACCTGGTGCTGTGAGCCAGGAAGCTGTTCCCAGCCTTATGTTACAGATGTCCGTGATGTCCAGCCCTTCACTTGAAGTTTGTTAATTAGTCTTGGTTCCTGGCATTGGATGAACCTACCTGTGGCAAACCAGGTTTCTTCCAGCATTAACTCTCAGAGGAGCAGCATTGCCCAGAAGCATGTGGTTTGAAAGCTGACATCAGTTTTTCCCATTTAAAGAAAGGCTCTCTCCTCAGGGATCAGTCACATGATGCAGCAATACTCAGGGCTCCGGGGAAAGCTGTGGAAACACCACAAGTGCAGAGACCTCTGGGTCATGTTCCCGAGGGTACTGTGGTGAGAGGCTGCTGTGCTGAGTGTTGGATTGAGGTCTTCAATCCAAATGTTGTTAGAAATTTCCTCTCACTGTTCAACAAAAAAATGTCAATGTTATACTGAAAGTAGCATCGATCCTGTGTGACACCAAATATTTTGCAAAGTCTTGGAAAAAAATGGAGAAAGTTTGTTATTTTTTTATTGCTTGAAAGGTTTGGTTTGGGCTAAAATGATGCTATTTTTTCTCACCTGAAAAGTTTGAAAAATGCCACAGCTGGGTCTAGTGAAGACCTCACAAGATGGAACTGATCAGGTGTGAAGAGGCAACAGTTTCTTGATTTCTGCCTGCCCTTAGGGCAAAAAACGGAGTGCAGAGAGCATGTTTTGAAGGCTGATTCAGGAGATGGTCCTGCCTGCTTGGTGCTTCCCACAGGCAGAGAGGACAATCCTTCCTGCTTGCTCACTGCTGGCTGCAGGGATAAGTGAGGTGGCATATATGTCATTGGGAGGTGCATCGCAATGACTTGGGATCTTGACTCCAAACTTTCTCATTACAGCTGGGCTTTGCATGGCACTGGGAGGAGGGATGGGACTGTCAGTTCATTGTTTCTGCTGGAGAAGTTGCCCTTCTTTTCTTATTTTAGTCTTCATCCCCAAGGGCTGTTAATACAGCATTTCCCTGAAGGGCTAAATTTAAAGCAAATTGAAGTATATTATATTTTTGGCTCCAGTAGGTAGAACTATATAACACTTTGACTTCATTTTTTATTTCTCTCTCTGCACAGAGTGTATATCATAGACTGTCATTGTATTTAAATAATAGAGCAGAACCAGGATTATTTTGTACACTTTTTTCCTCCTCTCTGATCTCCCCATTGAAAAATGCATGGAAAGCAACAGATGTTTCGACTTTGTAGCTTGAACCTTCTCAACTGTTTGAAGATTTGATATGAAGTTCTTTGAACATCAGTTTCAGAGGAGACTCTCTTAGTAACAGTTGCCATGCAAAATTCATAATTAATGAAGATTTCAGGGTTGTGGTGTGTTTTTAAAATGTTATTTCTTTATTTGTGTTATTATCTTGTACTCTTCTTAATCAGCTTGGAGGAGAGGCAGCAGCTAGCTGGAAGAAACAGTCTCAACTGCACCTGAGAGTGTGGCACTGGCTCAGGGTGCCTTCTCCAGACTGTGGGGCCCAGGGGTAGCCAGAAGGCCTCTCTGACTAGCCACGGGGGCACGGATGCTAATTGAGGCAGGAGCTGTTGAAAGGCACCTGGTAATTAGTTGCTGGGGTTCAGGCACTTACCTGCTGCCCAGTGTATCAAAGCAAGAGCTGATCTAACTTGGAGGACTGGATTACCCTCTAGTGGCTGCAGATTAAATAAAGGAGGGATGTGTGTTTCTTGCAGACGTGCCTCTGATTTACTGAATGCTCCTGTCCAGGGGTGCAGTGTAGAGGTCAAGCAGAGGCTGCAGGGGAGTAGGCACCAATGCCAGGGGGAATACTGGGGCACAGAGCCCCTCAGGAAGAGCACCAGTTGCAGAGTGATGCAGATGCCCAGGGTAGCTGCAGTGTGATACCCGATGCCTGATTGCCAGCACCAGGAGGGCTGGTTTTTGGAAGTGCCTGTGGCTGGGAATGCTGTGGCCAGGCTGCCTGGCACAGCATCGTGCTGTTGTGGCTATCACACCAGAGTTGTCTTTGGGATGTCTAAAGCAGATGGCAGCATCACTGTGGGTAGGCAGGGAAAAGCTGTGACTCACGGATGGGCTGTGGGTTTTCTCTTGGCTCTCCCACATTGCCACCCAGCAGCTGCTCCGGGTAGCTCTGTCATGAGGTGATCCCGTTCTCTGTCAAGCCAAGGGGTGTGGCAGTTCTGTCATGGGGTGATCCCGTTCTCTGTCAAACCAAGGGGTGTGGCAGTTCTGTCATGGGGTGATCCTGTTCTCTGTCAAGCCAAGGGGTGTGGCAGGACCTTTGCTGGGCTGGCCCTGTCTGTAGTATCCTGCTAAGTAACAGCAGACATGCCCTCATCTGTGCTACCCCAGATTTTGGACAATCTAAAAGAGATTTTTTTAATTTTTTTTTTTTTTTAAACCATTGGATCTATCCACTGCTAATACTCCAGGGAAATTTGGGGTCATGGCAGAGTGACAGTCCCCTGTTTTTAAGGCAGGACATAAGTGACTTTATGGTTTAGTTGGCAATAAGCCAGCTGGTACACAAGGACGTGTCACACCGGTGAGACTGACCATCCTTGGCATCCCTTGGGAGAGGCAGCAGCTCAGCAGTGTCAGCAGTGACCAGTGATACTTTGCTGCCACCAGCAAGCCACCACTGGCTGCCACGGCAGAGGCAGTCAAGTCATGCATTTAATTGGTGTCTATTGGATTTTTTTCCTGCAGCTACAGTTTGTGCTACTTATTGTGACATCCATGAGAAGCGGTGATTTGGGTTTGTTTGTGTGTCTGACTTGGAGGTTTTCTCCACGCTGGCATCTGACTGCTTCCCCCCATCCTGACGGCTGTTTTTCTGTGTCACTGCGCTGAAATAAGGGGAACCTTTTGGGTTGTGGGTTGTGGGCTAGGCAGGGTCAAGGGAGCAGAGGAAGGAAAGCACAGCCAGGCCAGCCATCAGGGCAGCTGCAGGGACGTGCCAGTCTCCTTGCTGCTGATGCCCCAGGACACGGCAGCCAGGCTGGCCCCCAGCACGAAGCTGCAGCCAGGCCTCTGTCATGTCACCATCGTGTCACCACGCACCCCAGCTGCTGGCTGAGCTTCAGTGGCTGCGGGGACAGAGCAGACAGGCCAGGCAGCAGCAGACTTGTGCAGTCCCAGGGTGGCACTTTCTGCCTGCAGAGCTGTAACTCCAGAGCATTTGGTGGCTTCTCCCCTTGGAGGTGAGCGGAGAACAGGTGGAGTGTGGATTGTCCTAACCCTTTTGGACCCATCATTTCTTCAGCTGGGGTTTCCCTTGGATTTCCACCTAGGGGCTATCAACAATGTGTCTGATGGGCAGTGACTCCAAATTGGGTGATGACAGAGCAAGATAATATGAAAGAGGAATGCAGAAAGGCATCCTCTGTGAGATATGTGCATCTTAGCCACAGCTTGTGTGTTTGTGAGATGTCCTTGTCACTGGATGGGACAGTCTTGGAAGTTCTGGGCATTGACAAAACAACTAAGACTTAGCAGAGCTTCTCCTTCAGCACTGATACCTCTTCTGCTCTCTGGGGAGAGCTGGACTGGAAGTGTCTAACTTGAGTACCTGAGGTTTTGGGACGTTTCACAAGCTAAATCTACATTTCTCAGCTGACCCTGCTCTGCAGAGTAAGCGGAATGAACCCCAGTGCCAGTAGTTCTGGGCTTGCTCAGGGGTCTGAGGCTGCTGTTCAGTCCCAGCACTGTGTTAACCAGCTGCTGTGGTGCAGTACAACGGGCTGCAACCTTCACCCTGCGGTGAAATTTCGTGTCCCCAGGGCATTGACCACCCTGGCACTGGACATGATGGTCCCTCCTGAAGGGCTGGTTTTGATGCAGTCAGAAATGGCTGTGATGGGTTGGGAGCTGCCACAGACCTGTCCTCTGAACAGGGGGAAATATTTCTGTTGGTGTTCCCAAGAGAAAGAGAGGAGAGAGGCTTGATGTGGAGAGGCATGTGCAGCTGGGGACAGTTCTTGGCTGTGCCAGGCTGTCTGGTAGAGCACTTGCTAGGGCTCTGGGCATTGTGCTGGCCCTGCTGTCCTTCAGGGAATGCAACACAATAGATGGTGACAGCATATAGAGCTGTCAGACTTGGCCTGTCATCCTCAACCAGCACGGTGGAAGCCTCCAGGGCTTGATGCCCTTCCCTCCTGACCAGTTTACTGGGCTGTGTGCACATGAGGACTGTTACTGTAGCTGTCACCCTCCTGCTTCTTCCCAGACTGACCAGTCAGCTTCTTGTGCAAATGTCTCTGTCCTTTTTGTCCATTTGGTGGTGGAACGCACCTTCCTTCCTCCCTCTGGTCCTTCCTGCACTTTGCTGCCTCTCTCCAGTCCCTCCTTTGGATGCATCTTTGGTGTGGTGCTGGAATTCAGCCAGAGGAGAAGGTGCTTGTGGCATGGGACAGGATGCAGTGAAGTTACAGGGGCTTTCTATGGGAGCCTGTCTCCTGACCAGGGACTTTTTTGGGATGTCATGGGCAGAATGCCTCCCAGAGAGCAGTTTAAGTGAGGTCACTCTGCTTTTGGGAACAGGTTGTAGAGTGCAGCAGTTTTGAGCCCTGCTGAGTCACTTGCCTTGGGCCAAAGACTGTGCCCTGCTGCATTTTCTATACTTACCTTTATTTACTTTTATTTGTGAGCAACTCTGTAGTACTCTGGAGAAACACTGCTGCAAACCCAAAGGATCCATATCCCTACAGCTGGAGCTCAGCTTATACAACCATCTCCACTCTATGATAATTATAATTCCCCACTTCTCCTTCACCACTTAACCCTTTCTGCTTCTCCTTCACTTCTCAGGGCGAGCTGAGCTTGGTGGGATGGTGCCTGTCCCCAGAGCAGCTGGGAGCCGTGGCTGTGGTGGGGTGCCCCTTCTCACCCCTGGGTCCCCACGCCCTGTGACAGTGGCAGCCCTGGCTGAGCCCCTCTGGAATAACCCACCGTGGCAGATGTGGCCTCGCAGCCCTGCTGGGGCTCTGTGCTCAGCAGAGGGGAACAGCTCTGGACTCTAATCCGAGCAGACAGATTGAGGTCAAACGCCCCCTTCGTGCAACAAGCGGGGAAGGGCAGGGGAAGGGGAGAAGAGGGGAGTGTGCCTGTGCAGGGGGCAGCAAGGAGAGGGACCACTGGGGACTGGGCAGCCAGGCCCTTCTCTGAGGGGGTGACGGGTGCCAGGCAGTGTGTGGGGTGTGTGGAGTGGCAGTGGCAGCCTGGTTTCACCGGTGGGTGTGAAGTGCAAAGGCAGAGCTGGCTGTGGGGTGGGGCAGGTCAGCACTGGGCACGCCTCTCCTGGCGTCCCATGCAGTTTGCTTGGCCCTTCTCTGTTGTGATTTAGGCTCCAGACAGCTTCCCGAAGCTGAGGAAGGTGAAAGTTGATATTACCTATCCCTTCCTTGGGACAAGGAGCAGGACAGGTAAGTGTCAACTGTACCTCATCTTTTCGGTAACCTTTGAAGTCACTCTGCTGGGGACTGACCTGCCACTCTTGTGCCAAGCTACAGGCTCAGAGGAGTGGGAGGTTTCACTGCTAAACCTCAACAATTCCATCTCCCTACATCCACCTCTCTGCCCAGAGGCACCAGTAGGAAGAAGAGCCCGCTGCAGAGCACCCTTCTGCCTGCTGCCCCATTCCCAGCATCTGGGCTTCCCTCTTGGCTCAGCCCTGCTGCCAAACTGAGCAGCAAGGGATGAACAACAAGCAGCTGGAGGAGGATTTAATCTGCTCAGGTTTGCTCTTTTGTGGTGCTTTGGCATTTCCACACTGTGCTGTGCATGCTGGTCACTGCTGGCAGGGCAGGACTTGTATTGCTCCTTGGTTCGTGTCTGGGATTTGGTGTGGAGTCTTTCACCTGTATCGTTCAGCACAAATAACAGGGAGTAGAAGAAGGGACAAGGTTTTAAAAACCCAAAATTACATCCCCCAAAATAGGGAGTCTTGGCTGAGCAGTTTTTTTTTTTGCAGAGTCTCATGGCTGTTGCAAGAAAACACAGTGCATTGAATTAATAAAAAATTATATGCAGGCGTTGGAACACCTGGGTGTCCCAAAGAGTGGCTGTTGCTCTGTGCATGAAGACGTGGTGCCTGTTTAAATGAGCTCTTTGCTGCCTGGGAACCATGGAGGCTGCTGGTATCTTCTCATTTGGCTTAGGATGGAGATGGCTCAGTTTTCTTTCAGCACAGGTAAGCCTGTGTTATTAAGAAAGTCTTGAGTGGCTCTGAAAGCATCTGCTCCTAGCTGGAATTGCTTGGACATGTCTAAACTGTGCGATACCCTGTGATGCCTGAACTCATTCTGTGCTTGCCAGGAGGGGCACAGAGGTGTTTGTTGTGTGGCCAATGTCTCCCCTGGCTGCCCTGGACCCTGCTTCTCGTGCTCAAGTGTCCAAAGGTGATGTCTCCACGGTGTGACAGGCTCAGGGAGAGAGGCCAGGAGCTGCCTGGCTCTGAGAGCTGGGCTGCTCTGATGCAAATCCTGTTAGTGGTGAAGCAGGACGAGAGGGACAGAAGTGTGGAAACAGAATCAGCTCCAGACAGAATATATATATATATTTTTTTGCCTGCTCCCTGGGAGACATTTGAGAGTCTTAGAGCAGCATTTCACATAGTTGCTCAAGTGGAACTGTGCTGAATAAATAGTTGCTTTTCAGCAGTGGAGATTTAAAACCAAGGTCTTGGCAATTTCGGGTTGCTGAAAATCCCTTGGTACTTTTCAGAGTAGTGGGTGTGCTAACCCCAGTACCTTGGCTAAATTCCCAGCTGGGAACCACCTCATAAAATCCCTTTCATACTCCTAGCAGGAGCCATCTTAAAAATACTTCCTCCTTGTTTTTGCATTGTTTGCCCCTGCTGCCTCCCTGCTCTGGTGAGGCATAATTTTGAGCTTAGACATGTTTCTAGCTGACATATTTTTAGTACTCATGTCATCCTTTTACCACCATAGCTTTTTCCCATGTTTACTGACTACAGTTGGAATGGAGACAGAAATCGCATCTCCTTCAGCCTGATAAATAAAAAATTCATATCCCCAGTCTTCTTGGGCCATTTTCCATCCACTGGTTATCCTGACAGCCTTTCTTTGAGGCTATTGCTGCTCTTGAGTGTGGCTGACCAATTTAATTTGTGAATTGAGAGATGCCCTCCTCTGCTGGAAATCCTCCCCTCCATACATGTTAGGATCAAATTTACCTGCTCGGTGGCTTTATCTCACTAATCAGCCTGTAATTGACTCCTTCAATCAAAGTATTTTCCTCTTCAGTCATTTTCAACTTATGAATTCCCCATTTGCAGCAGAAATTCCTGAAAACTACATGGTTTGCTTCAGAGATTGAACCATGATCAAGATGTGATTCCAGTGTGATATCCATATTGTCTTCCCCGGTTTGTCCTGCTTCTCATAGGCTAGTTTAATTAAGAAGGACTCATTAGGGAAATTGCTGACCAGGGCAAGTCCTGAGACCACTCTGAAGGGAACTCCACTGTCAAACTCCATGCAAGCTGTACCCTTCCCTCCTTGTCCACAGCTGCGCCTCCATCAAATCCTACTCTGCCTCTACAGAGCCTGGGATAAGCCTCTTCCTCTTTATCACAACAAATCACTTCCCATCATGTCCCTGCATTAAATGATTCACTAAAATGTGTATTTTCCTTTATCTAGAAGGTCAGTTAGTAACAAAAAAAAAAGTGACATAAAAATAAAAACAATCCCAAATGGGATAGTCTGGCATCCCCCACGTTTTTGCCCTGCCCAGTTTTTGCTCCCTCCCTTGCACATGGCCATGGGTGACAAATCTCAGATTGCTTTTTCATCCTTCTTACTCACTGCATTTTATGTCCCTCACCTCCTCACTGGTGAATTTACTGAAGCCCTTGCCCCCAATCTGTCTCTTTCATGGAATAGTTCCTCCAGGAATTTGTGTTGTGAGATACCTGGCCTTGTGACTTGATCACAGGAAGATCTTAGATATTCACTTCTCTCTCATCTGTGGTAAGTACATTTTCTGTATCAGTCACCCAGCTAAGTTCATATGCTTGTAATTATTGTCACTGTCCAGAGATACTGAGCAGAATTCACTCAGTTTTGGGACCTCACCTGGATTTCCTGTGAACTCTCTTCCCACAGACTGAATCACAGCACTGCTTGTTCTGTCTTTATTACCTTTGTGTTTGTATGACCAGAGAACCTTTCACTATTTAATATCCTTTCTCAGGTCTAACTCCTTTGACATTTGGCATTTTCCACTCCATCTCTTCTATTTTCAGCACCTAAAATTTTGCTCTTTGCTGATTAATCATTTCCCTTTCTTTGCTCTCTTCTTATTCCTTTTATCTGCATTGCTCTACTCATTCCAGCAAGTTAGGAGCTACCCAGGATTTACTCCTTCACTATTTTTCTGTATTTGGGGTGAAATCCCCAGGGAATTTTGCCTTTGCTTCAAAGACATTTGAGCCTACCTTTTATAGGCAAGGCTAGGTTTGCCCTTTTGAAACCAGGAACCTTTAGGCAGCACTCTGCTGTTTTCTGTCTGTTTTGTTTAGAATAAGTCAAAATGAGGCATGAGTTTTAAATAAATCAGTCTGTCCAAAGCTGTTTTCCAGTTCCATCTCTTCTACTCTGTTTTTATCATTCACCAATATTGAGTCTAAATCACAATCATGTCTTGGTGATGCATCTACAGTTGGCATTCAAGTCTTTAACTGTTGCAGCTAGGATGTGCGAGCTTTTACTGTTGCATTTTTAGGTTGATTTTGGTAGTTAGTCTCCTAGAAGGGGCATTTTTCATGGTTTCTCTCTTTTTCTTAATAATGTTAACAGAAATCTCAATGTCCATTCAAGCTTTCAGCACTTTCTTAATGGAGGTACTTCTATTTTCTTGTCCAAGTGCTGGTGGCCCAAAATTATCTTCTTCCACCCTGTCATATGTCTTCGTCCATCACATTCATGAAGGCATTGCTGACTTTACATCTCCTCTTTCCCACCTTTCCTGAGGGAAACAGCCACTACAGCCACATTGGTCCTTTTGCTCCAGCAGGTTTGTTGCTCCTCCTGGCTTTTGCCACCTCTCCAGCATGCGGGGTCATGCCCTGTGGAGTTCCTGTGTCCCACTGAGTGTGTTTGTCACTCTGGACTGCCCATTCTTTGCCTAAGGGAACATGACAGAACGAGGGATGAGAACCTAAGTGCTGAGTGAGGGCCCTACATGAAGGTCTCCCCTTAGTCTTTCCATCTGTGTGACCTGGCCAACCTTGACCTCTTTGGCTGCATAGCAGGAGAGACAGTCTCTTTTGGCTCCTTCAACCTTTCTTGGGCTGTTGGTGCCCAGTCCCTGGAGCTGCCCATCTCTTGAACAGCTCTGGTCACAGCTCTGCCTCTCCTGTGGAGACCAGGAGTGGGGAGCCAGCAGCTCCTGCTGCATGGACACCTCCTCCTCAGCCTCAACAGCACTACAGAAATGTTTTCCCCTGAACCTTTTCCATAATTACCTACCTCTTTAATTTTTGGTTTTTTTTCCTTTCTGTAGCATATTGTCTGTGTCTTCTGGACTTGAGCCTCTTGGGAACCTCAGGAAAAAACATGAGCTGATTTCTACTGGAGAGGGAATGAGCAGCCTCCAATTTAGCAGTCTGGGTGGATTATCTTGTCTTTTTGCTTTTAATAAGCTGCACAGGATTAAAGAATGACTGTGGATTAGGTTGGCTGTTTTTATTTTTTTCCCTGAGTTTTAACTTGCCACATAATTGGAGGCAAAACAGGCTTCTGGGTCCTTGTGCACCCTTGTCTTCCACACTGGCACTATAGCAAAACCATTACTGAATCCAGCCAGAGATAGGGACCAAGGGGTTTGTGGCTTTGAAGGGCTTACATGTTGTTAAACACTTCACAGTGTTTGAATTGTTTGTATGTGTTGGTTTTTGTTTTCTTCCTCCTTCTTCCCTCCACTTCATCTTCAACATCTGCTCGCCACAAACCTGATTTTAAAAAATGCATACACTTATTAATTTATGAGCTGTGGTCAATGCTGTGGGAAGAGAGACCTGAAGGGAAAAGGGGTTTGTGGAAGCAGCAGGGCTGTAATGAGATCAGGGATAGGGGAGGCTCTGCATTTGGACTCTGCTCCTGCTCTGGCTGAGACACTTGATCCTCAAGGGAATGAACATAGCAAATGATATCGTCAGCTCTCCAGCAGTTTAATATTTTTCTGAATGATTGATAACACAATGTACGGGACCTTCAGACATAAGGATGGAAAGGTTTAGCCCACAAATATCCTGTGTTTATGGCTGATAGCAGCACCTAGAGGAGAGAGAGTGCCCTGATGCTTTTCTCTGCTTCCCAGGGCAGCAGTGACCATTGCCTGGGGCAGGCAGCCCAGCTGTTCACCCCTGTGAGGGGCAAGGAAAGTCTGTTTCTGTTACAGCAACATATTCATAGATGCTCTTTTGTGGTGTGTCCAAAGCCTTGTCTCCCTCTGCTGATGTCAGGAAAAACAGAGTCAAAGGAGGGTGCCAGCTCCTTCTCATGGCAAAAGGACCAAGGCAAAGCTTTCCAGTGTGGTGGGGCCTGCTGGCATCACCTCCTGCCTGGTGCATGTGGCTGACATCAGGGCAGAGGCAGGTCCCTGATGGCATCCTGTGGAGTGCTGGAAGGCACTGACTCCTGCACTCTTGAGTGCATTTACCTCAGTTAAAAAGCAAAAGATGCAAAAAACAGTGGATGGTAGAAGTGTTGTCCTGATTTCAAGCCCTGTTTCAGTTTGTTGGCACTTCTCCTGCAGTCCTATTGGAACCTTGCAAGTGAGATTGATTTTCTCTCTTAACCCTTCTCCCCTACTCCTACCCCAGAAACAGATTTTGCTTCTCACAAGCCCAACAGTGCCCCAGTTTCCAGATCTCCTGAACATGTAGTTTGTGTGGAAGGAGGTGTTTGTGCTGGGCTGGTGGTGGTGGCTCCTCCAAGAGCTGGGCACATCAGCCTGTTACTGCAAAGCTGTTCAGGAAAATGGCAGTGCTGGACAAACTGGGCTTGTGGTTGAATGGCTTCTCAGGGGACCTTGGTGGCTTCAAGCAGAAAAAGTGCAATTAGCGCCGAGGCATCTGGGATGTGTTACGACTCTTTTGACACACAGAGCATCATATGGATTTTTCCAAATAGATGTAAAAAACAAAAAGACAGGTCATCATTTGGCCCTTCTGATCTCAACATGCATCCCATTAATGAAGGGAAAAAATGATGCAGGAAATTTGTGAGTTGGCTCAGTTGCCTGTGGGAAAAGATAGAAGTGAGGAGGGGAAAATACTACTTTAAATGTAATATCCATATGCCCATTTAGGATTTAATAAGAGTTACCACATCTCTGGTAAGTGACAGCTGGTTATTAGAAGCATACGCTGAAGCTGTGGATCATCTAAAGTCAGAGCTGATGCTTAGCTATTTGTGCACCAGTACATCTGCCTTTAATAATGGCTTTTAATTATGTTAACACGCTTTAACTAGCTTATTAAATCAGAATAAAGTGGGAATCTTAGTCTTAATGCAACCACACAAAAAGGATCCAACCTCAAACTCTGCCTCCCTGGTTGTATCCCATGATGCCCCAGATAAAAATATGTCCAAGGATAGGTTTAAACCAGCATGTTGTTCTGGCAGAGTTACAACAATGTTGTATTTCCTCTCTCTATCTGTTCTTCCTTTTTTTGACTTCTGCATTACCATTCTTGGCACCCTCCAGAGTTTGTGTGTGGCATGGGTGGGAAGCTCAGCCTGGTTTAAAGTTGTTCCATCCAAAAAATAGGCAGCAAGTGTGATTTCTCCTGACTCTTTCAGAGGAGGCAGCACTTCTGGCCTCTCTAGGTGAGTGAGTGATCTGAATCAACTCTTCAGAGTGCAACATTCTGGGTTGCAAGAGAGCAAAAGCTTGGACTTGGAGGCACAGGCTGCATCTGTTGTGTTTTCTGCTTTAATAATGACACACTGAAATGCTTTCAGTGTGGTGGGAGTGTCCCTCAGCCCATCATGCTGGATAAGCTCTGCCAGCACGTTGCTGCTGCACTCTGCATTTGCAAACAGATTTGCTTGGATTGGGCTCACCCTCTGCTTTTCCAAGCCAGCCCTGGTGTTTGTGCCAATGTGCTTTCATGGCATGGAGGCAGCACTCTGAGATGGCTGCTGGTGGCTACCATGTGGGCAAGAGGCAAATGAGTGTCCTCCCTGCAATCTGTGCTGTGACAGAGAGAGAAGGAGGGCAGGTCAGCCTTTAGAGATGCCAATGCCTTCAAATTCCTGTCCCACGGCACCCTCTGCACCTCTCTGATAATTCCCATGGCCTCTCTTAGTCCCTGCCTGGGGAGATGCACCAGTGTGAAATGTGCTCCTTGAGTACATGGTAGAAGGGCAGCAGCATGGTGTTAGTGCTTGGGTTCCCATCCAGGCATGCTCTGAGTCTGGCTTAAAAGAAGAGAGGACTTTTTGGAATCAGGTTTTTGGGTTGTCTGCACCACCTGCTTGCCCCTCTCCAGCTTGGTGAGGTTCAGCCAGTGGCTCCCTGCCCACAGCGTGGCAAGGACTAAGGCTGAGGTTTTGCCTTAAAATCATCTGTATGTTTAAGTCTATCTCCTCTGTTTCAGCCAGTTTGTTACTTTACTTATTCAAATACTCACCAGTTAACAAAACCTTTATGGGATGCTACCCTCAGCTCTTTGTTGCCATCTCAAGACACTGTCCCACAGCAGGTGGCCTGCTCCTGCCCTGTGCCATCCTCCTCTCTGGTGAGGGCTGCTGCGATGCCAGCACAGCAGGCCGGGCAGGCTGAGCCCAGTGTGCTCCGGGATTGTGGCCTCCTTGCTCCCTGCTCCCGTGTGCCCAGCAGAGCGCAGAAATTGCCTGTTACCTCGGGTCCATTTGTCATGCACTCCTAAATTGCTTTGTATTGACACGCTGTCAGAAATGGATTGTCACATTAACCCAGCCACAGCCGGGCTGGGGCTTGCAGCCTGTGCTGTTGGACTGATCTCCCTGCAGGTGGAGGGCAGGCTGGTTTCCTCTTGGGTTTGCAGATATGTTTTGCAGCACTTTCTAATTATGATTCAGATGAGCCAGTGAAGGGCAAGGCTCTCCATATCCATATCCTCTGTTCTATAGCATTTCTTCTTCCTTTGTTGGATCAAAAAAGTGACTTGCAAGAGTGCTGGCTCCTTACCTCAGCTATAGGGCCTACTGGTCTGACTCACAAGCTCTCTTTCAAGGTGAGAGTAAGTGATTGAGCACAGGATCCCATGGTTTAAATGATTAAATTAAATTAATTTCCCCAAGATGAGTCTGTTTTACCCATGACAGGAGTTGTGAGTGATCTCTCCCTGTCGTTATCTTGACCCTTGAGCCTTCATTGTATTTTCTCTCCCCTCTCCAGCTGAGAAGGGGAGTGGTAGAGTAGCTTTGGTGGGCACATGACATCCAGTCAGGGTCAGTTCACCACATCAGTGATTTTGAATATGGTGAATGTAAGGAAGCAAGAGTGATGGACTCACTTTTCCCCATGAGCCAGCTTGCACAGAGACTCCCATTTGTTCTGGTCATTTTTCTAGGTGATGTGTAATTTCTAGAGCTTCCCATCCCTACCCCTAATGACCTCTTCAATTTCTCTAATGAGATTCCTCCTCAGAGATTAGCAAATGCCTCATGAAGTCAGAGTGTACACCACCCACTTCATTCCCTTTGTCTTTTCATGAAAGAAAAATCTGACACAGTGCAATGTGAGCTGGCTAAACTCAGCCCATGAGGCCAGAAGTGCAGACAATACTTCTGCACGAGGGTCTGAGCCTCAGTGATGAATATGGTCATTCCTGCAGTGAACATTCCCTGTGCTCCATGGACTCCTCCATGGCACAGGAGAGGTAGCCACAGTGCCATGGCCATTTGGTTGTTCTTGGCTAAGGGTGCTGATATCAGAGCCAGCTCTGGAGTGGCATTTAGCCAGGCAAACATTTTATCTGGTAGCTTTGTCCCTGCAGCACACTTTACATTGAATGCCGTGCTGCTGATGTGGCAGTGTGTTTCAGCCCCTGCTGCCTGAAGCCACATGGACAGGAGACACCAGACTTCAGCCCAGGAGCCCTCCCAGGAGCTTCTTCCACCCTCCTCCCTGTGACCCTGTGTCTGAACATCTTTGTCCTTTTCGGTGCCTGACAGTGGTGTTGTATTGCAGATGAAAAACATCCTTTGCTGTATGGAATAGTTCCTGCCATTTTCCCGCTTGATTTGTCTTTCTCTCCTCTTTTTTTTGCTGTTCAGCCTTTTCTTCTCGTTCCTGTGCTCCTTCCCCCCTCGTCCCGATCAGTCAGACTTCTCCTAAGCCCTGATGTGTTGTGACTGGGGCTGACTGACAGCACTTCGTGCCTGACACACATCTCTGGGATGCAGCCCAGGATGTGTATTTAAGAGCAAAGTTGTATTGTAAAGTGCCATGTGGGAGTCTCTGAGAAAGGAGTCAAAACACCGTCAAGCCTATTCTTCCTGAGAGGAATGGAGATGTTGTGTGGAGCCTGCTGATGCCAGGAGAGACTCTGAAGGCTGGATAGGAGTCATCCTGTCCCACAGGCACTGAAAATTGCACTCAGTCTCTTTGCAGAACCAGGGCAAGGGTTGAGGGGAGCTACGGAGAACCAACCCCTCTTTTCTGGATTGGTGATGCTACTTTTAAACTCACCGTGGGTCTATGTGGATGACATGGGACAAGCAGAGGAGTGACCTTCTACTGCACCTGTTCTGGGTACAGGGCATGGTACCCTGTGGTGGCTGTTTCTGGTATTTTGGCAAGGAAAGGTGAGAAAAATTGGGTTGCAACTGAAAAGAGGGAGTTAATTAATGAGTCTTCCTTCCATCTCCTCTTCATCAGGGGACTTCAGAGATGCTGTTTCCCACCTTCCCAAAATTTGTTTCTTTCCACCCCAAACCTGGAATGAGATAATGGAAGTGTAGAATAGTTTGTGTTGGACAGGGCCTTTAAAGGCCATCTAGTGCAACCCCCTGCAGTGAGTAGGGGCATCTTCAACTAGATCAGATTACTCTGAGCCCTGTCCAATGTGACCTTGAATGTTTCCAGGGATGGGACATCTACCACCTCTCTGGGCAGCTTTTGCAGGTGTTTTACCACCCTTATTGTACAAAACTTAATCTTTATATCAAATCTGAATGGACTGTCCTTCAGTTTAGAACTGTTTCCTCAAGAGGCAGAGCTCTGGGTGGACTCACAACTCTGAACCACTTTGTTCTGCCACCACACTCATCTTGTTTCAGCCCTGCATGGGCTCTTGGGCTATTTTTGGCATACATGAGAGCATTTTCCACAGAATGGGCTTTGATGAATTTGCAGAGAGTGGTGCTTTGCTAGGAATGAAGGAAGGTTGTCCTGGCATGGAGGACCTGGGTGAAGTAGAAACAGCTGCTGTCCTCCTCGCTCTCAACCCACCTGCAGGCTCAAGGCCACTTGCCCAAGCTCAGTAATTATCTCCTGGGGCTTGGAGCCAGTCTGCTCTGCTTTCCCCCAGCCAATGCAGGCTGTAGAGGAGCTGGCTGGGCTGGAAGGTCTAATTTGTACTTGGAGGAGGCCTGTGGTTTTGAGGGCCATCTTTAGCACCATCATGTCACCATCCGCTGTCTGCCACCTCCTGAGTTTTCTGCATGTAGGGTCACCTCTGCTCACTGAGAGCCCTCTGAGTTTATCTCCCTGTCTTATG
The DNA here is from genome assembly GCA_013400635.1 of Hypocryptadius cinnamomeus. Classification (NCBI taxonomy): domain Eukaryota; kingdom Metazoa; phylum Chordata; class Aves; order Passeriformes; family Zosteropidae; genus Hypocryptadius; species Hypocryptadius cinnamomeus. The sequence continues at coordinate 189,039 of VYZP01050432.1, forward strand.
CAAAGTCACCTAAAAATCCTTTTTGCTGGCACCCCTGGTGACCCCAGGTGGTCCTTGGAAATCTCTTGGAGAAGCAATCATCCCCTTTGGATTGCAGCATCAGTTACCTTCAGTCCCTCTGACAGTCCAAATTTTCTTGTGTGTTAGACTGTAGAGCACCAAAAATCAAACACAGCTGTTGGCTTCTGGTTTGTAGAGTTTTCTTCACCTGGCAGAAAACCAGCAGGGCAATAGTTTGTTCCTTGATCTCTTCACCTGCTACCCTGTCTCCTGCTCTTCTGGTGGCTTTGATACCTTCCTTGGTGGAGGGGAGGGATAATACCTCAATGTAACTGGTGCTGCTGGTGGGAGGTGTTCTCATTTCTGTAGGTGGGGAAGAAGCACATGGTGATTACGATGAAAAATGGGGACTGATTTTGGAGTCTTTGCCTCCCCACACATAACAATAGTGTTCCTCTGTCCTGCCATGGGACCAAGAGGTATGGGTTGAAAGAGATCTCAGGACCTGCTTGGAGCAGAGGATCACTGAGGGCCTTCTTGACTTGATTTAATTTGACTTGACTATCATCCTAGTTTTTCTGCTGTTTCTTAATGCCTCATCTTTCATTCGAATCCTATTCATCTCCAGCCTTCCATTTTTTTTTTTTCTGTTTTCCCATTTTCCAGCTACAGCACCAGTCCCTGGCAGAAGAGGAGTGTTGGAGCTGAGCTTTACCCCTCACAGACACAACCCTCCAATCATACTGCAGAGATGCTTCCTGGGCAGGTAGGTGTCAGAAGTGCACCAGCAAGGGTGAACTGTTCCAGGAGAGACCCAGATGGAGCTATGGAAATGTTCCCTACTGATGTGGTATCTTGGTTAAAATTCACATCAGGAGGTAGCCTGGAGCTATTGAGGGCCATCCCCTCAGATGGAGGGGGTAATTCCTGTGCAGGAATTAGCAGTCAGCACACCTGTTACAACAAGAGACTCCAGCTGAAAAGAGAAGAAGGATGGGAGGGGGTGAGGGAAAAAAAAAAAGAGGCTCTTCAATTTAGTGCAATTATCTAAATTTTCCCAGGATAAGGATCCTCGAGATATTTATCTGATTTATAAGGGTGCGCGGCAAGGCGGCAGACACGTCCTTAAAGAGACATTTATCAATTTCTTAAGCGTGGCTGAGGGGAGAAGAAAGAAAAAACAAATGAGCAAGAAGGAGACACTGCAAGGAGACTCTTTTGGACTTGGGAAGGAAAAAGGAAGCCTGCTTCCTCTGTGTGTTTTCACTGGTGATTAATAATCTGTGGAGAAGTGTAGAAGCAGGAGGAGGTTGGTTGGACTGGGACAGTGGCAGAAATCCTGTTGTAGGCTGGGTTACCTTTGTACTTTCAGCAATTTATATTCTAAGGATGTGTGTTAAGTATTTATTGAAGAATTTCTTTAGCTTAAATTTCTGCTGGGGAAATGCTGAAGGTTAGATTTATGCCAGGCCTGGAGACCTTGCCCAATTACAGAAAAGTGCTCTGAACCTGCATAAGTTTGGGTAAGGCGACACAAGGTTTCAGCAGGATTCTTGTCCAAGTGCAAATGTTCTGGGTTCAGGGAATATATGATTGTCTACACTCAGTTTTAGGAAAGGGGAGCAGAATTCACCTGACACTCTTGGCTGCCCACTATTGGAGGGAGTGCACTCTTCTCCATTAAAAAGACAGCCCTCTTTTTTATCTCCTTCAGTGCTATCAGACTTTCTAATTTTTCCCTCTTGCCCATATCAGTTCTCTGCCCTTTAGTTCTCATCTGTACCAAATCCTAATGCCTCTTCCTCCCCTTATGCCCTGCAGCTGCCATTGTTTTCTCTGCACCTTAGCAGCTAAAATGGTTCTGCAGACCTTTTGCATCTGGAGGATGCACCTTTGCTCTCTTCCTCATCCTTGTCTTCATAGTATCTGTACAGAGAAGCAGGTATGAAAATCCTGATCTTTCCCAAAGTGCAGCTGCCTTACAGCCATTCCTGCAGCTCCTCACAGATCCCTTTCCCCTCCATCACATTCAGGCTTCCTGGCATCCCTTCCCAGCCCTTTTGCCTCTCTGTTGCTCCTTCACGTCTACATCCCTTATTGTTCCTCTGACATTGTCTTGTCACATTGTACCCTACTCCCTTGATTTGACAATAGAGAGGAAAAAAGAGGGGATTCAGTGGACTCGAATGAAATGGGAAGTGGGAGAGGAGGAGCAGAGAAAGAGAACATCAGAGGGAATAAGAGCAAATGTTCGTAGCTTAATGTGGCTCAGGAAGTCACCTGCGGGAGTCGCTGACTGAGGGGTCACTGACCCTTGTGAGTAAATTTCTGTAATAAACTGGTAAAAGTACTGGCAGGCCCAAGTGATTTAGTTTAGGAATTGCTATAGTTCAGCTCCCCTCAAATGCAATTCAGCAGGACTGTCAGCAAGAACAAAACCCATAGCCAGCCTAAATATGGATTACTTTTCTTTGTCCCTTAAGTTTGTCTCTTTACAGCATGGTTATGTTGTCATAAATTTGTTGCAGCATGTTTGCCAGAAGCTGACCCATTGGAAAGGATTTGTGTCCACCAGAAAAGTCTTTTGGATAAACCCCTCTTTGGCAATATGCCTGTTTAAGGCCCTCCTGCACACAGGTTGCTCTAGGAAATAACTGCTTTGTTAAGGACCAGTTAACTTCACTATCAAAGGTCTGACTGAGGCAGCAACCCTCGGCTGTCACACACGGGCACCCACTTGTCATCCCTTGCTCTGGATCTCACACCTCCTGCCCTCTCTGTGATAGCTACTTCAATAAATGAGATGCAGCCTTACTATGAGGGGAGAGATTTTCAGATCCCTGATCTCAGTGAAGTTCCTTATGGCATTAGAAAGTCAGAGATGCTTATCTGCCTGTGGTACTTAAATTCTTCTCTGGTATCATCTTCACTTACTTAGGCCTGTGGCTGCATCTTGCTGGGGTGGGAAGAAAGTCCACAAGCCTCCCCTGTGCTGCAAAGGTCCAGGTGTTTAGCTCCCTATATTGACATTTGCATGGTACAGGCACTGGTTTCCTGTGTTGGTGTAACAAATGAGAGAATTCCCTTGTTAAAAAACCTGTTGAGATACATACATAATATGTATTTCTGCTCCATAGAGCAGAGTAGAGGGGAAATTATATGGAGAATATATAGCTTGTGTAGTTTTGGTGTTTGTGCAGCGGGACCCTGCTCTGTAGGTAGGGGCCAGAATACTGCAAGTGGAAGTACAGTCAGGGGCAGGGTTTGACATTGATCCTGTTTATCTTCACCTTGGCCCATCAGCCCACTGTACCCCACAGTACAGACTGCAGCACCCACATGGGTGCTCATCTCAGTACATCCTCACCTTTGGATCTGTACAGACCTGGCAGCCAGAGGCTTGCACTGTCCTTCCACCTGCACATCTGCCTCTCCAAGCAGGTCACCACCTGCATTGGTTCCCAGAAGCAAGTAAAGCATGTGCTGGAGGTGTCACGCTCACTGCAGAAATGGCAGCATCTGGGGCATCCTGGTGTGTTGTGCGGTGCATCAGCTGTGATTTCACATTACTCTGGATCTGTAGGGGTGCAGTGGGCACCCTTAGTCCCTCTGGGTACCCTTAGTCTCTCTCCCCAAATGTGGGCAGAGACCCAGCAGATATGGTAGTGGGGAAACAGCCCCCCAGCAAGTGGGTGTTGGGGCTTTGGGCATCCCTTTGAAGCAGAAGCAGCCTTGCAGGATGTCCCTGGTGTACTCTGGAATGGGTGATTACTGTGTGGAGCCCTGCTACCAGCAGCCCATTGTTACTCACCTGCCCTTTTACCACTGAACTGCCTTTAGTCATGAGCTGTGCTGTGCAGGTAGGGGAAAAAAACAAAGAGAAAGCAAACTAGGGGAAGGAAAAAACCAAGTCAAAGAACAGTGTGTTTCATGTTGTTTGATCTATGAGGAATGCTGAAGAAATCTCTTAGGCCACTGTCTCCCCGGTTGTGCTCGTAAGGAGATTATGGACCTCATGCTTTCACAGGAAAACACCCAGCTGCTGGGCCTGGCACAGTAATCCAGACAAAGGATAACAGCAGCCTAATTAATTCTCATGTCTCTGAATCTGATAACAGCACAGTACACAGACGAGTCCGTAAGGACTTAATGAGTTTAATCGACTGCACTTGATGATTTTATTTGAAACCTTGTGCCACAAATTAAACTATTAAAAATGCACTTGAACTTGATTGGCAGCTGTAATCCAGGCAAAGTCTACTTAATCCACGGGAGTGGGAAGCAGGGATGGATGCGAAAGGCTGGAGATGATGAGAGTGGAGGGGAGGCTCAGGTACGTAAGGGGATTTTGGGGTGAGTTTAAAAGAAAGCTGGAAAGAAGGGCAGAGCCTCACAGAAGCTGGGGATGAGGGTGGGAGGCTAGGGGGTTAATCTGTGCTCACCCAACCTTGGACTAAACTGTTGGATGTGGGAAGGGTTCAAAGTGTTTTTGTCCTGTGCTCTGCCCTGCAGGACTTTCCAATTAGCTGAAGGGGTTGTTGGCCGGTCAGAGTGAATCAGCTGCTGGCTCTGGAGTGAGGTGTAACAGCAAGGTTTTGCACAACTGAGATGAGGAGGGTGTGAATCTTGGGCCCAACCTCCAAATCTCAGGCACACCAGCTTGGTGAAAGGCCAAGAAAGTGCCCACAGGGATATTCACTGTTTCCCAGGCAGTGGTGTCGCCAGTGGGCAGGAACACACAAATACTCAGCTGCTCATCATCAGTAAAAGCTGCCCAGGTGAAAATCAGCCTGTAAAAAGGTATCTGTGCAGAAATAGATACACTGTCCTATGTGTTCACTGCCAACTACTGTCACTCACTCACTTGGTTGTGCTCATCCAGTTTGCTTCCATACATAAATACCTATATACATATGCAGACGTGCACAGTGATTTGGCTCAAAATGGGTCATTAGCCAAGGAGGGAAATAGCATGTAAGTCTCCTTTGAAAGTCCCTTGCCCCCCACTCTGCTATTTAAAGTAATTTGCAAAAGATTTGCAAAATTATAAACCAATTTGCAAATAAATGATCATGATTAATGGCATATTCTTTAGGAGGTGACAGATCCATAATAGATCTGTAATCCCCCTTATTATGCAGGAACCATTAATAGCAGTAGGTGTTAAGAGACTACATTACAGCTAGAATAAGCTTCAGCTGTACCTCTGGAGTGGAACAGGTCAAGTTCCTGTTGCTATGGCTTCTTTACCTATTGCCATGCTCATAATTGGTAGAAAGCAATGAATCTCAGTGCCACTTGGGTTTCACAGCTTGCTCACCTCACTTACCCTACCCTAAAACTTATGCTCTTTGGCATCAGAGGGAAAGCCTTCATCTGCTGATGAGTGAAGGCATTGAACATCACCATGGCAGGAGGGGCAGGTGGCTTGTCCCTTTGTGCATCTCATCTCCAGCTTTCTTCCTGCTGTCACCTGGAAGTGATAGGACAAGGGGTGATGGCTTCAAACTGAAAGATGATAGGCTTACATTCAATATTAGGAATAAATTCATGGCTTTGAGGTTGGTGAGACCCTGGCACAAGTTGCCCAGACAGGCTATGGATCATCAGGTGCTATGGTCCCATCCCTGAAATGTTCAACCAAGGCCAGGTTGAATAATGCTTTGAACAATCTGATTGAGTGGAAGATATCCCTGCCCATGGCAGGGGGGTTGGAGCTGGATGGTCTTTAAGGTTTCTTCCAACCCAATCTAGTCTATGATTATGTGATCTACACCACTCCTGGATGTGTCTTGGGATCTCACAGGAGTGCTGGGGGTCAAGGGTTATTTTGGCAAGCAGCTTTTGTGGCTGTGTGTGGTGGGTGAGGCTTTGGTGAAAGGGGGAGAGGGGCAAAGGGGAGAGCATGCAGCATTTTTTGGGGGGAGCCTGTGGCACACCCACACCCTGTGCTGGAGACTGAACCCCACCATCTAAAGCACTCCTCAAAGACACTGAGGGATCAAGAGCAGTGCCAGTGCCTTTGATTTTTGAAACAGCAGGGCTTTGCTACATGGACATAAGCAGATGATCCTGCAGTCCAAAGCACACACCCTGCTGTGAAGGATGGTAAAATCCTACTCCAGTGATTCCCTTCACTCAGAGAAAATCCATCCCTGACCTTACACCTTTCGAGGGTTTAATGCATTGTACATGGATGGGACAGACTGAGAAGCTGTCAGAGGATTTCCATGTATGCTGCTGAGTACCAGCCTGGGGCAGAGGGCAGCCTGGTCTTGCTCCCTCCTGCACACACTTTCAACATGATGTTGTGAATTTGATTTATTGACAATTAGCTGAAATGTTTTTATTTGATAGGTTGTAGCTTTTTTTTGCATCTGACACTAAATCTGTGGCAGGTGCTGAGCAGTGCCACAGTGTGTTGTGATCTTGTGAGGTCCGTGGCACCTGCAGTGTTCTGCCTCTGTACCAGGCTGGGACAGGAGCATGGGTGAGGAAATGGGCACTGCAAGCAGTCATTGATTAGTGATTTGGTGGTGCTCTTTCTAGAGAAAAAGTGTGTTAGGGGAGGTTTTTTCAGGTGAGTTAACACTGAGACTCTGGCTGCTTCTCCTTCTGAAGCCTGGCAGTTCTAGAAAGCACAGAGATCGTAATTTAAGGCGTTGTGCATCCTAACTAATTACATTGGTCCTGGCCATAGCTGCCTTTTGTGTTTCTCACTTTAAAATACACTGTAAAGTTGCAATTCACTGTAACAGATGCTGCATGCTTTCCCAGTAGTGGATACATTTTAATTTTTTTTGCTGAAAGGAAAATAATTGGCATATCTTTGATGGAATAATTCTTAAAGATCTTAACAGGGGAGATCAGCTAGGGAATGGCAAAATATTTTCATCTATTTGGTGTTGTTAGTGCTTTGATTAAACAGACTAATATTTCTGAGTCTGTCACTTAGCATGAACAGCAGGATATTTTGTTATCAGGTAATTCCCTGCCTACAGTGGCTGCAGAAATGTTTGGATGTAAATCATGCAGTTAATAATACTCCAGTACAGAAGGCAGATGCAACTGCTAATTGCAGAGCCTGGGATGCTCAGTGAAATCACAACAACTTATCAGCCTCTGTCAGGTCACTTGGGCTCTCCCCCGGCCTCACAACTTCTGCCAGGCAGGATGCCATGGCTGGTGGCACAAGGGCTGTCCCCTCTGCTCCCTCACAGCTGAATCCCAGGGCGGGCTGGGGACAGAGCCAGCCCAGGGCTGTCCCCACGGCAGGGAAGTTCTGGCAGCCCCGGCACCGTGGGCAAACAGCCACAGAGCCAGCACACGCAGTGCGCTCCTCAAATATTTACCCTTTGTTTCAATCTCGACCTCTTTGCCTCTCAAGATAAATAATTTAGTGTGGAAGCCTTGAAGGTTAATCTTGCATTTATTTAATGTTACAGGACACTTGGCTCACTTACAGCTAAAAGCCCTGCGTGCTGGTTGTTAGTTTATTTAATACAAGTGCCATTTTCTTCACCCTCTTCTCTCTGAATTGCTGAAAGGGAGGAAGGAGAGGAAGCAAGGGGAAGGAGGAATTATCTGTATGCAGCTTTTAGCTCCTGCTGCAAACTCCATCAGGAGCAGCACCCTGGGGAAACGTCGATCCGAGTGCCTCAGCCCAGCCAGGCGTGTCACCCGCCAGTCGATCCAAGAGGCTGGCTCCCAGCGCCCCTGAGAAAAAAGGGGAAAGGCAGAGGATCTGACAGTGACATCCCCGGCACACCGGCTGCCATAGAGCTGCCTGCCTTTGCCCAAGTCTGTCACAAATTGCTGGTGTGCCAGAAAAAGAGAAAAGAGACAGCGTGATGGGCACAAGGAGGGGGAAGAGGTGAGGCAGTGGGGAGGAAGAGTATGTTTGCCTTCATTGATGAGATGCTTTTTCTCTCCTTTGTCCGAAAGCATCAGGTGGTCCTTTGCAGAAGACCTCTACAGTGCTGCTAGAAAACTAATGCAGAAGGGGAGGGTATCTAAGGGAGGTGTGAGCTCTGATTTACCTTGCTTGAATGATGTTTGTAATAACTTCTAGCAGGTCAGGCCAGAACTCTTGGGTGGTTTGCAGCTGGTTCAGCACAGGGAGGCTCAGCACTGGGGGGCTCAGCACCTCTTCCTGCTGCCAGGGCCAGCAATGAGGAAATGGCCAGGAGCTTCCAGGTTTCAGCAAAGGCAGAATCAGCTTGTTGCCCAAGAGTTTCACAATGATGGATATAAGCAGCTGTAAACTTATTTGGCAGTTACTTGCAGGGATTGGAGAAGACATCTTGGCTTGTTCACCTCTCCTTGTTCTCATTTCTAGAGAGGCACAAAAAAAAATGCATGGTCCTTCCTGAGACTTTGTCAATATACCTACACTCTAGAAATATTGGACAAAGAAGCTGTAGAAAAAAAAGCCAGACACAGGGAGCAGACTGACTACTGAAGGTGGTTTAGCTTTTACAAGTCCTGCCAGCCCACAATTTTGGATCAGAAATTTGGTGTTAGCTGCTCCCTCCCAACTGGGGCTTGCAGCCAGGAACTCAGGAGGGGGGCAAATTCCAAGATTTCAGAACAGCCTGTCTGTATTTGTTCAAGTGCAGACCCACATGGACAGCAGGCAGTGAGGAAGCCAGATTTTCCTATCCTCATGGCCAAGCGTAGCGGAAATGTCACTCCCACATTGTGGCCCCAGGCTGCCCTCCGAAGCTCTGGCTGAAGAAATCTCCCTCCCAACCTCAGCTTGTGCCTTACCAGGTCTCAAAAGCCACTTTGGCAAACTCTGCAGTTGTCTGGATGTGCTCCTTACCTCTTGCAGTGATAGCTACACTCATCCACCACTTCAGAGCAACTTCCTTCTCACCCCTGTTTTTAGAGGCCTCCTAAGGCGAAATGTCTCTGATTTCTCTAAAGGAAATAATACCTACACTCAGTAGCATTAGGGCCAGCAAGGGAAGAGAAGTGTCAGAGGATGCTGGCAGTGTGATCACACTGGCATGTCACCCTAGCATAGTCACATTTTCACCTGTTCATGTCGTCCAGCCCAGCTGTGACTTGCTGGTAATTACTTGCTTGTAGCTGGTGTGAGACTCCCAGTTCTCAAAGCCATCTGCTTACTTCCAGGTCCCTGCTGTGTGATCTTTCATTTGGAGTTCACCTCTACAGTTTATGGCGGTTTCCAGGATAATGTTCCAGCTGGAGAGCCTCTTGACTCCATCTTGTGCTGGCTTTTCTCCTTTTAAAGGACACTTTGCATCCTTCAAAAAACACCAACTGGATGCTAAAGGTAACCTGGCAGGATTTGACCCAAAAAGGATAGCTATGTGTGATAGGTGGGAGACTTCAGCGTCTGAGTGTTCATTTGTGCAATCCAAATCTCCTCAGGTAGAGACGTGAACAGAATGACCTTTCCCATGAGCTTCAAGTGCTTCAGTATTAAATGGGAAATGGCACAAGATCAATGTGTCTTGTAGCTTTTCAGTGCCTCAGTCTGAACCAGGAGAGACAGTAATAAGAAAAAAGAATAATTTAATAAACAACGTGTGTTGGGTTTTTTTCCTTCTAGTGAGGATTCTCATATATATTTGGGTTGGTGAATAGGCTTATTTTTGTTTGAGACAGTAATTCAACTCAGTTTTTATTTCATTTTGGTTCTTATTGGTGTGTACTGGAGAGGATATGAGAGTGGGATTCCTGGGAAGAGGCTTAGGGCACCTAAGTTTGATCTCTGCCTGCACTATCTTCTGCAGGAATCACTTCCCCATGTCGTGAAGGAAGATCCCCCACTTGCTGCCTGGAGATACCCTGCATGTGTGAGCAGTGTCTGGAGGTAGGACCACCTAGGGAAATGGTGAATTGCAATTGGTGACTGCTTTGTAATTCCCCTGACAATGGAAGATGTTTGAGCTGAAGTTTTCCTAAGGGCAGCTGTGAATTCATGACCCTTAGCTATGGTTTGTCTCCTAGGACCTTTGAGAAGAAGCCACTTGGATGTGTTCTTCAGACATTTTTGTGTCAGCCTTTATGTACCACTTGCACAGTTTAACATTTTAAATCATGACAAACACCCTCCCAGTCGAAACAGCTCCTATCAAACTGGCACTCACTCTCATAACACCCTGCCACCCACAAGGATGTGCTGATTGCTGCCAAACTTTTGGCAAGCTCTTTGCTTTTGTATTAGGACAAGGTGATTGACACTGCTTTGTGTGTCTTGATAATGGAGAAATGTGCTATTTAGAAAGAGAAAAATTCACATCAGTGTCTCCCCAACATGATCTGCTGACTGCCTTTTCCTTCACCCCCCCCCTCCCCATATTTAAAAAATACATCAATCCAGACAGCTGCAGGGGCTGAAGAAAGCAGCTAATTCCCCTAACATGTCTCTTGCAGAGAGAAGTGCCAGCCAACCCAACTCTGAACTTGGGACTGGAAGTGTGTATAGGATTAGGGGCATATCTGGTGGCCCAGATTCCCCAAAGCCAATTAATGACTGTTACAGAAGGAGGATTTTCTTTCTGAGGTTAGAAATGCATCCTTGAGTCTGGAGGGGGAAATAAAAAAAAAAAAAAAGAAGGAAAAAAGCTAGAAGAGCTCAGGACTCAAAGGGAAAGTTCAAAGGGTTGGGATTTTTTGCAGCTGGAGCTCAGAAGAGAGGGGTTTGTGTGAGCATGTGTGTTTCTGCACTGCTCTCTTCCTTCCTCCAGCTCTGTTTTCCTTATTGATCCCTCTTGTAATATGATTTCCCTCCGGTATAATTGAGCGAAAAATAACTGAGAGTAAAGTCTTGTAGATTTGCTCCTGACCAAGTATTTGTGTTGTCCTGGATGGCCCCAGACCAGCACAGATACTGATTGCTGTTCTGTGCCGTCCCACTGAGCCCTTTGGCGGCTTTAGAGTAACCCTATGAACACAGATGTTGGGGGCTGGGGCTGCTCTGCAAGGCAGGGAAACACCCAGTTTTCCTCAGTCTCTTTTTTCCCCCCTCAACGATCTGAAACCTGGGTTCCTGGAGAGCAGAGGGATTTGCTGGAGATGCTCTCTGTGGCCAGTGTGGCACCAGTGGGCAGTGACTGTGCTGGACCCAAAGGTGGCTTTTGGGAGCCACCACTCCATTGCCTCTCCCAGCTTCCATTCCATAGACATCCCTGCCTCTGTTTACTAAGAGCTTTGGGATCCCCTGTGATGAAGGCGTGCAAACAATTATCACTGGAGCTAGGACAGAAAGCAGAAGGCTTGTTTGTTATTTTGGATCCAGGGAAGTTTGCTCAGCTGCATCGGTATCATTGCTAATTATTAAGACATTTATTACCATGCTTTATTTATGTGTGTGGGTGCTTGTTTACCTTTCCCTGAAGCCTACAGATTTAGTTGTTCTTGGAAAAGTGTTTTTGGATCCTCAGTAGGATGCTTGGTGAGTCCCAATGCTCCCACTGAGGGGTAGGGGAGTGAGATATCTTTGGCAGTTCAGGACTTACTGCTTTCACTTCTATTCCTTTATTTCCAAGAGCTGAATTTTTTAAAGTTCCCTGGAAGAATACGGGATGTCTGCTCTGCTGTTCATTTTTTATGTGTCCCTCACCCTCTCTATTTTAATCAGAAAATCCTGTGCTCAAGAGGCTTCTCTCATCTCAAAATCCAGCTTGAAGTGCTGGAACAGGGGAGATGGCTGGTGCCAAGAAGCTCTCCGGGGGCCAGGGCAAGGTGGGGGATTAATGAAAGAGATCTGTTCATACAGACCATTATGAAAAATGGAGTGGAGGCTTTGCAGGTGCGGTGTGGGGATGGGGAGATTAACTTCTGCTGGGGCTTATGGCTGGGATCAGGGCAGGTGCAGCTGGCAGTAGGTAAATAGAAAATATGTGAGCTTGATATTAAAAAGGGGCTCTTATGTGGAGAAAGCCTTGAAAGCTGTTCACCTCTGCCCCAGCCCTGCTGCAGCTCACCATGGAAGCAGGAACATGGAAGGATGTTTTTTCTTGAGGGCTTATGTACTGCTTTTGCTGGACCATTTCAGTGACGTCCTGGTAAGGAATGGGTGGCATTGAAGTTATCTCCATGGCAACAGCTATGGAGGGCACAGATTAAGTGGGTAGGACAAGGATGTGGGAGTCAGGACTCCTGGTTTCTGTTTTCAGTGTTCATGGTGTGACCTTGGGACAATTGGTTCAGTATCTGTAACCTGGCATTTACCATGCCAGCCCCTGTAAAGTGGTTAGAGATCGAGGGTTAAAGGTGTTTGCAGGCAGAGCAGGGAAGCAGCTCTTGAGGCTCCCACTGACTCCAGTCCCAAAGCCAGGCTGTTCTGCCAAGCAGGACCATCTTTAACTTAATGATGAGGTGTCTTCTTCCCTTATTCTTTTCCCACTCTTGCCTGGTACCTTTACAGCATCTTTTCCCTGATTTCCATGGATCTAAACTGGCTCGGCCTCGCAGAGTGCTCAGAGCCTCTGTGGCTGTGAGGCGACATTATGCTGGAGGGATCGGATAATTTCATGAGTGTTTACATACATCTGCATTCCATATCGGCTCCAATTTGTGCATTTGTCAAAACCAGCATGCTGGTATTTCTCAGAAATTTTGCTTTCCCTTAACCTTTTCTGTGCAGAGCAGAGAAGAGCCTCTGTCTCCCAGGCAAAAACGGAGCTCACGTGCAGAAGGCGCCTGCCTGTCCCACAGCTGGGGGATGCCCTTTGATAAGCTCTCATCTGGGTGCAGAAGAATGGTCTCTGGGCTCCCCCACTGGGGATTCTCAGCTCCAGAAGCAAGGGAAGGGCTGTGGCCATCCCTGCTTCATAGCTTACATGAACATATGGTGCAAATTGCAGCTGCAGCAGAGCCGCTGCTCTGGGCAGTGAGGCAGGGGATGCCGGCTGGTCCCTCCACCTGTGTATCCTGCTCTGTCTTGGGCATCTCCAGTGCAGCAACCAGGGGACTGAGCAGGCAGAAATTTGTTGTGTAGCAGCAAATAATTCTAGCTGATCTTTTTTAAGCAGGTGGTGTTTAGTGGCAGCTTGCCTTGCCTTTCTTTGTTTTATTGATTTGAGGTTGCTGCAGAGTTGTTCAGGTTAAAAGAGAGAGGGAAAAAAAGAGGCAATGGGGACAGACCTGCAGGATCTTGGAGCTGGCACAAAAGTCTTGTCTGTGTTCTCCACTGAAAGGCTTCGTGGGTTATGAATGGAAACTTGATGTAGTGTTCTGGCTGTGACTCTTTTGGGAATGATCCTGCAGTTAGGGAAAGTGAATGGGAAAAAGAGATGATCTTCAGCCACATCCTGCAAGTGCCTTCCACTTTGAAGCCTGCTGTGACTGCACACCCTCTTTGAGCCTAAAGGGCAGTCCAGGGCTTCTGAGCTGTGTGGTGATTGCAAACAGAGAAGTTGCACTTCCCAAACCAGACTTAAATCACCCATCAGGCTGGCAATGCTCAGCTAGGTGAGGAAGCAGACCAGGGTGCTGGGAGATGCTGATGGTGTAGCTGGGACTAAGGGCTGGAAACAACCACTTCACTCACAGGTGACTTGGAAATGTCTGACTTGGGTTGGAACTCCAGGTGCTCCATCAGAGAGCTTCAGTGAGATTTAAGGTGTACTTGTGGGATATCAGGACATGGAGGTTGTCTGAGGAAGGCTGGGCACCCCAAAATCATGGGCAGCCTTATTCAAGGTGTGGAGTTCAGTGAGGAAGTGAGCCTAGTCAGGAATTGTGATTCAGCTGGGGGTTAATTCTGCTCAGGTGGCACCATGACCCTGTCAAAGTGCTGGTCTCTCAGGAAAGGAGGTGGGAACAGGCCCAGCAAACCTATAGGACTAGATGGACCACTGTTCTCAGGAAAAATGACTGTGACTAGTGAAACCAATCTATCATTATAGGGTGTCTGTTTCTCACTACAGGGGCTGGATCCTGGAAAGCATGCAAAACACAATATGCAGAGGCTAGCCATTAGTCTCGTTCTTATTTACTGAGGTGTAACTCTGAAAATTAAAAAATAACATAATAGAGGTTGGCCAGTTCCCAGTAAGCAGTGGTTTGGGAGGGATGAGAACATCCTTTCCTTTCAGACCAGGAAACACAGAAAAATAGATCTTCTGCTATCTCTTCCTCTAGAGAGCAGAGCTGAAATGACATGCCCCCTCTTTCGCCTTATTGCAGGATTGCTCTGATTGTTGTGATGATTGCCTCAATCCATAAGAATTTTAAGAAAAAATACCTTTTGATTAGTCAGCCCAGCCTCACACAAGAAAACGAGGCATCCCCAGTCAGCCAGGTAAGCATCAGCTTTCCCAGCCTGCTGAAGGGAGGAGGATGCCCTGTGGAGCCAGTCCCAGGGTTTGGAGCAGAGCAGGCTTGGCTCCCAAGAGATTGCAAGCATTAGAAAGAAGAAAAAAGGTGAGGATGAAGAGGAGCACAAAATGTACAGATGGTAGCAGCAGCCATGTCTAGGTACTGTTCTCTAAATGATCCTTTTCTGGGAAAAAAGTTGCATCAGCAAACAAGAGTTGGCATTTACCAAAGCCTTTCCAGTTGCACGTGTCATTCCTTCTTCACTGTTGTGGGGTATGCTGCAGCCAGCCTTTCATATGTCTGACCAGTAATTAATTAGGAGAGGATCAAGGCTGATAATTCCCTGTAATCCCTTCTCTCTCATCTTTTTGTTCCATAATCCTTTTAATGCTAGCAACTTGGGGGGTGGGGAGTGGCAGGGGCAGCGGGGGAAGCCTGAGCTGTGGTGTGGTGCTGGTGCTGTCAGAGCCTGGCTTTGTGATGCCAGAGCATCCCTCTGCTTTCCTCCAATGGCATCCCCCGAGGCAAGCATTCCAAACTGGGGGCAGCTCACAGGGCAGCATAAGAGGGGACAATTTTCCTGTGGGGAGAACAGGGTTGGGGGCAACAAAGCAGGGGCAGGGCAGACAGCAGAATCCCTGATTCTCCAAATGCTGACAGATTCCAGTTTAATCGCAGGATCTCCACTGACCACATCTCTGCAATGACCCTTAGGAGATCCCTCCAATGACCATTAGGATTTGCCTCCAGCTCTGTGCCATCCTTCTTGTCATACCATTAGGACACTTAATCAGTGCTCTGCATCATCCTGTGATCTGGAGAGGGACACTGCGACCCAAGGAGGTCTGCAGAGGTCCAGGTGTTGGCAGCACAGAGGAGATGGGGAAAGAAGGCCTGGATGGGGAGATGGGTGGGAGGACTTGGCTATGGGTAGATTGCAAAGCTGCTGCTGGGTTCAGGTGTGTAGGAGAGGAGTGGTCAGAGATGGTGGGTTTTGAGCAGAAGAGGTTTAGGAAATGAGAAAGCTGGCATCTGATGTGGCAGTGACAGCTGTAATAGCTCTACACTTCCATATGAATTAGCCAACATGAGTGCTGCTAGCACTGACCCTCCTCCCTGCCAGGTCAGGAGGAAATGGAGAGTATTGCCAGCCTGCATGACAAAGTGTTTGAGTGTTAAGAAAGCCCAGCATTAAATCAGCCTCCAATCTACAGAAAAGTTGTGTTCCACAGCCCAACATCCTCATTTCCCTCCGACTCAACTTCTTTAAATATTTCCCCGACAGCTGGAAGAGGAGATGTGAACCTGCCGATTCCAGGGACTAAGTGGGTCTGAAGGGCCTTTTGTTTGATCAGAACTGTGGTTATTACCCCTGACAGTCACAGGAGAGGAAGTCTCCAACGTGTGTTTGACTGAGTTAAGGTGCCTTTGATTCAAACTTCTCTTTATCCCATTTAAACTGCAGATCATTTCCATTCACAGTGAGAGGAAACTAAATAATTCAGTGCCAGACAGCAGCATCGATGCAGCTGGAGGTATGGGATGCCTTTATATGCAGAAGACATGGCTTTGCCTGCTTGAGGGGAGGGAGTTTTGGGAGATGCAGGGCTCTCTGGGCTGGGTGAAGGTTACACCCACAGTAACACATCGTGATGGAGCAGATAGGAAAATGCACGTGATCCTTTATAGACAGAACAAGGGCCATTTGCTGTCACAATCCCTAAATCCCCTCTCTCTGTGTATTTAATAACACAGATGTCTATAAAGTAAATGCCAGCTGATTATCAGAAAACATATTTGCTGAGCATGAACAACTTGTAATAATCGAACACCAGAGATAAACACTGACTATATTGTTTTGTAACTTCACAGGGTTATAATCTGCAGTGTACCAAAACTATAAATGCACATTGAGTAAACTCTTTTGCCTCTGTATCACAGTTCAAATCCAAGCTGGGTCTCTGGATCTGTTGATACCTAGAAGCCCCTACCTCACTTCCATTGGGGATGTAGATGGAAGTTTTTTTCCTGGATGACATGCATTGTGTGTTTCTGATTCTTCTCTCCTGTGGCTGTGGATGGGCTTTCACTAAACTTACAGCATGACCACCAGCACAAAGGATGGCCAGAAACATGGTGTCCACAGCACCCAGCAGCCTGGAGCCTTCCTCCAGCCCACTCCTCACTTTGCAGCGATGTAGTTCACAGTGATTGGAGATGACCATGGGTATTCACTGACCTGCAAAAGCAAGCTGGGGAAGCTGCTAGCAGGTTTGCAGCTGTTCCCATCTGAATGACCATCATCTGGCCCAAACAGGGCCATTTTCTTCAAGACAGTCATCTGTATATTCCTTTCACCTCTGTACACAGTTAGAAGCACATGGTCTTCTCTGCGTCCGGTCTTTGTGCTGAACTGCAGCTCTGCTGTGGGCTTTTTTCTATGCATCATTTAAAATAGCACAGAGTTAAACATCTATTTTAAAATAGCTTTGTTAAAAAAAGAAAAGCTTACTCCCCATGGCAATCAAAGGAAGAAAGAATAACCTCCCCACAGCACCCACCAAGATTCAGGTGAAGGGGAATATGTGAGAAATAAACACGGTGTCTCTGCCTGACACTTCCGATGGGGTCAAGTTTTTCTTGCACCATAATGAGGTCTTGTTAGGAAAGTGGGAGCGGTGAGGTATGCTCCTTTCTCTTGGATCTCTGCATTTCAAGCTGCCTGCAGAAGGAGTGCGGTTGGGGATAGGAAAGAAAAAAAATTACTCGTTAGATATTTCTACCTTGGGCTTGGATGTTCTGAGGATGCAGCAGTGAAGAAAGAAAAGATGGGAGCAGGGGTAGCAGGAGGCCAGGCAAGCTCTGCAAACAGTGCTCATCTTCCCCCTCTTTCTTTTTTGTGCCAATCTTTGTTGGTGCCTCCATTAGATGTTTTAACTTCACTTTCTGTGATGAGGAACCTGGGAGATGTCTTGGCAAAAGCTTTGCTTTCCTGGCAATAAGAAGGCTATACAGATTTGGGGGCTCTTGTGGCATCTGAGTGGATGGGGAGGGGGAAGGAATCCAAACTTTCAATCAAGCCCTGCCAGTTCTTTTCCGTTTGAGAGGAATGAGGCTTGCCTTGTTAAAGGCAGAGCGCGAGTGAGAGCGGGCAGCATGCCAAGAGCCATTTGAGAGGCAGGTGAGACTTTCTGAAGTAAGAAATATCCATTCCACTCTAAATTGAAGTGTGTTAAATAAGGATGCTGTTCAGTGCTAATAAGGCAGGGAGCGAGCTGGAGAGCACAGCTGGGGTTATGGCTCTCGGAGAGCACAGAGGACCCGTGCTCGGATTTGGCCGCGGCTCCGGCTGCGTGCAGGGAAATGAGCTCCAGGCAGGTGTTGCCCTACTTCCTGAGGATGCACATGGGTCAGCAAAGGCATGGTTTGCTTGACTTAGCTTTTTTCTTTTTTAAAATTTGAGCCCTAGGGTGGGAGTGATGGGGGAGGTGGAGGTCATGGCTGAGCGTGCAGAGGACAGGGCTGGGTTTGGAGCTGGCATGATGTGGAAAGCTGCAGTGATGGACTGGAGCATTCTGACTTTCCACATAGGGATAGGGAAAGCTGGCACAGCACCCGCTTTCATTAGGCTTTTCTCTACCTGCAGGTCCCAACCCTCAACAGGAGAAATGCTCTCAATTTTTATTTTTTGATTTTAATTTTTAATTTCTCTTCTTTTCAAAAATGCTGAAACATAGAAGAGCAGATGCAAATTAACACATAAATTCAGGTTGGAGGGTGTCACCAAAAAAGATAGGTTGCACAGTAATTAAAGAGCATGAAATTTTCCATGAGATATTTTTTAGTGTGCTCTAAATAGCCAATTGCTGTTTCTTAAATATTCAGTAATTACTGTAACTGGATGCAGTTTGGCTTGGAATTTAATAAGACCTTACTGGAGAGTCTATTAGATCACCAGGAGGCTGGTGGGATAATTTAACAGTAGTGCCTGTCTCTGCTTATTGATTGTGTCCAGAAGGCAACACAATGGTGTCCAGTCGATAGGGCACGAGAAGGGGGCACGAGGCACAACCTGCCCCTTGCTCCACTACCAAGGGGGCTGGGGTAAGCCCTGGGGGTGCTCATCACCATGCTGTGAGGGACTTTGTGCTCCACAGATCCCTCCTTCCCAGAGCCCTCCCTTGATTTTATGGGCAGAGCAGCGAGGTGCAGGGGTGGGGGTGTGTGTTTGCTTGGATGGGTTTGTGCAGCTCTGCCTGAGCTGACCTGGTGCTCAGAGGAGCCCCGTGCTCTTTGCAGTGGCCCTGAGGCTGGTTTGCTTCTGCTATCCCAATGTACTGGATCCTTGAGGTGTGTTGCCAAACCCTCCTAGCCCGTCTGTGTGCATATTAAGGATGAGGAAACACACCCTGGATATTTACCTCATGACATAGTGGAGAAAGACTCTTTGGAAAAAATGCTATTTCCACCCTTGTTGGCTGGTGATTTGGAACACATGAGCTGCCAAGTACGTGTTTTCCTGAAACAATACAGAGCCTAGGAAATTACCCATGAGGAGGGGAAGTTGCCTGGGCACAGCTGTGCTCTGGGTCAGCTGCAGGGTGAGGGAGGCTGGTGTGGGTGGGCAGCTCTGCTGGGCTGCCCTAGGAAGGGGCCCCATTGTCCAGGCAGACCCTTTGGGAAGTTTCCTCTGGGATTTGTCCTGGGTTTTCTCCAGGGTGTCCCTGGACACCTTCTGGAAGTTGGCTCAGCCTAGAAGCCATGCCGAAATGGCAGCAGGAATCACACTGCACGTTCCCAAGCAGAATGCCCCGGCTGGCTCTACACTCCTGAGCATCTCCAGGTGCTTTCTTGCTGTACCTCAAGGCACACATCTCACAGCAGCAGATGATATTGCTCTGGCAAGCTGCTGGTCAGCCCCCTAGTCATCTCAGATATTTAGGGATTGAAAAGTTTACCAGCCCTATTTGGCTGGAGTGTCTTGCTCAGTGTTTTGAGGTCATGGATAAAATGCACTACTGAAGGATAGGCAGGTTGGTTCCTGCCAAAAGCTGAGCTTGTGCAGCCCTGGTTGCTCTTAAAATATATATTTGGGAGACATGCTCTGCTCTGAGACAGCAAGGAGACAAATTCCTTTATCATAGCTCAGACCTGCCCACCCAGCTCCCAACACCAATCAGGGTAAGTCCATTATGTCTGGGCAATGGCTGCAGCATCTCTTTATGACTGGAAGTGATAAGCTCTGGTTTAAGGCTACAATAGCGGATTTGAAATTTCTATTTCCAAACATTGCTTCTATAATTAGGTGGTTTTGTATTGTGTGCCTCTACCCCAGGAATGGAAAAAAAACCCCAAAAACCCAACAAACCTGTGAGATATTTTTGCACAAATTCCTGCCCTCCAAAATGGAAAAACAGACTTGGGGGCTGAAACAACTCCAGCTGCTCAGCTCATTTAATTGTTTCAAGTGAGGAGCAGGCACTTTAGAAAGAAATGCTTCTTTTAATTGCAAACCAGCTTTCCATGATAATTTATTTCTTTTTCTTCCTGAATGAGATTTCATCCTGACCTCAAAACCACAGCCCTTTGGATCACACAGACAGGGTGTCACAGGATTATTTTACTCAGAGAGGGAGGCTCACTTCCACAAGTATTCCTCTATATTCC
The DNA here is from genome assembly GCA_013400635.1 of Hypocryptadius cinnamomeus. NCBI lineage: Eukaryota > Metazoa > Chordata > Aves > Passeriformes > Zosteropidae > Hypocryptadius > Hypocryptadius cinnamomeus. The sequence continues at coordinate 209,004 of VYZP01050432.1, forward strand.
CACTGCTTGAGCTACAGTTGCCTGATCTTTCAGACTCGTAATCTAAGTGGACCTGCATCACTGGAGCCCAATTTAATGCCAAGCTATAAATTGAAGGATCAGGAGCACCCAGCCACAATGAAATCCTGTTCACAGATTAGGGAGTCCTGGCTGAGCAGCCCTAGAAATTGAACTGGGGGACTGGACTAAATCACTTGGATTCACCCTAAGGACAGTGATGCTACTGAAATGCATAAAACAGAAGAGGGCAGGATCTCCCATTACCATGCACCTAAATATGGGGATGAGCCATTCAAAAGTGCACCCTGACCCTTTCTAGCTGCGATGTCCCAAGTACTTGCTTCACTCTCTGTCTGTTCCCTTTATTCCCTTTTCTTTTCCTCCCCTCCTCTTCCCTTCCCTCAGCTTGAGTAGTGGTAATTTTAGGCTCTAGGTTAAAAAGAAGTAATGATGGTCCTGAAAGGGGAACTGGCTTCTATGCAAAGCTTAGAGTGGAGCTGGACCAGCCACATGTCCATTCCTTGGCATGGAACCTGGATAACCTTAACACAGTTTCGGTACTCTTGGGAAAGGGAGGGAGCAGACCAGTGTTCTCCTGAAGGAATATTCCATATATGAGACCTCACTGGGACTTCAGGTGGAGAAAGAAGGGCATTGAGATGAACATCTCCTGAAAGAGAATGCATTGGGCTGCCCTTCCACCACGTGCTTTGCGGATTATCTCCCTTTCACAGGAGAAATCAGTGATGTGGAGCTCGAGTATGTGCTCATTTCATGCTCCATGTAGCAGCTCCAGAGTGGAGAGGAACAGGGAGGATGGGAGTTGATGCCACAAGCCTTGCTCTCATAACTCCAGAGCTTACTCATGGGACAAGACTCCTCTTAGTGCAGGGAGAAAAGCAAGCTGCCATGCCATGTCTCCATAGGGACAAAAACAATTGGAAAACCTGGACTAAGCACTGTTAGAGCTACCCTGCTCTTCTCCCACTGCTCAGCACATTATTGCCTGCACCTCTCTGTGACTGCCAAATGTGGCTGGATATGGCTGGGTCAGGGATGCCCTGAAGCAGCAGGAAAGCTGGTGGATGCTGCAGATGGCTGCAATGGGGCTTGGAAATCCACAGCCCATGAATGACCCTGGCACAATCCTTGATCCCTGGGAAAGCAGTGCTGCTCCTGCTTCAAATCATGACCCTGCAGCTGCATCTTTGATGGAGGATGCACAGGGAGTTTACTAAAGAAATTGTGTGGACATGTACACTCATACCCCACACTTGGAAAGTTCAGATCAAAGGCATCTTCTGTGGAACTTCTCCTACCCACAATATTCTTGGAAATTGCCCCTCTGCCTGAAGAGTTTGCAAACAATAATGACTGGCCCTTGTTCAAAACACTAGCTGTAGCTGGTGGGAGATGGCTCACCACACAGCAGTCAGCAGAGCAGTCTATCATAATTCAGATGTGGCTCAATCAAATTCAAGGCACTATAAGATGTGGAACAGATTACAGGCTGGATCATATAAGCCACAAACCACATTAAAAGCGTAGGGACAACAATAGATATTCTGCTCTCACACTTAAACATGATCCTGAATGAAAGGATTTCCCCTGCCTCCAGCCCTTGTTCCCCTAAAGCAGGATTTCTGTCTCCAGAAAATGCCATCCAGTTGCATGAAGAGTCTTGGGAACCGTGAGCATCTTTGCATAACAATGTCATGTCAAAGAAATTCCTGCCTGCTCCTTGTCTACCACCTGATGTATTGTGCCCCAAAATGGTTTTGACTACCTGCCACCTCAGCAACACCTGCTGGCTATGAAAGTAGCAATTGCAGAGGCAGCTGTGAAAATGAAAAGTAAAATGGAGTGGAGGAAGGAGGGGAAAAGCCAGCTCCATGGTGTGCTGAAGTGTTGGGACAATGGAGAGAAGAGGAAGGCCAGCTGGGAATGGGCTTTGTCCTCCTCTTCCAAATGAGAGATGATGTCTCTCAAGTGTTTTACAAATGAACAGTGGTGTGGAAGGGCTTTCTAATAATTAGTGATTGAAAATCAGTTCATTAGCAGTGATGGTTGGCATTTTTTAAGAGGGATGAATTGTTTTCCTCCAGAGAGCAGTGCCCTCTCTTGCTGCAGCCCTACCATTATCTGTGGATGTGTGTGTGTGTGTGTAGGGGCAGAAGGAGGATAAACAGGGTGTTCTGGTACCCAGGGCCTGACACTGAGCCACTATTTTGGTTCTGGCAGCACCCCCAACCCCACGGGTGCTGTGTGGAGTCCCTGGGAGATGGGGAATCAGGGCTCCCCCGCATTTCTAGAGCAGATGTAATTAAAGCCTTCCCTGCCTGCCACACAGCATATGGGACATGTTAGCAGAGTAATTAAATTTTGTGAAGTGAGTCTTTGCTGGAAAGCTGGAGGGTGGGTCGGTGGGACCAGGGAGAGCAGCAGTGCTGCCTCTCTCACCACCTCCGGCCCTCACTCCAAATTGCTCCTTGTGTGACAAGTTGAGGAAATAATTAAGTGGTGGCTCATTTGCATTATTTGTTGAGTTTGTATGTATTAAAAAATTCTGAGGAAACTGGTCAAGCTGTACAGATGTTGCAGATGAAACAGAGGCCATATTTGTGTGTGTGTGAGTTCTAAGCAGAAAGGCAGAGGTGGGGACTGGAGGGCAGAAGGGAATGGGGAGAACAGAAAATCTGGTTCTTGTAGACATGGGTAAAATACGTGCAGTGCACAGTAAATTTGCCAATTAGTGAAAAGTTCCAGGAGGATGGAAACTGCTCATGAATCTGAGTCAGTGCATGTCTCTAGTGAAGGATGGAGCAAGGGGGATCACAAAGGCTGGAAGTGTTGGCTTGCAGGTTTCAGAATAGGACATGTCTTTACCAGGTGAAACTTTCTGAGGCAAGATCTTTACATGTTAAACTTACATTTTGATATAGTCTTTTTCACTTAAAATGAGAGCAGGCCTCTTTTCTAGAAAAATAAATAGGTCAAATAATAACTCAGTTTAAACAAAATTCCTGTCAGGATTGAATGAGTCATTTGCAGTTGTCCCACATTGAATGTTGTTTTGTTTTACTTCCCCCCAAAGCTGAGATTTGAGGCAAATCATACTCAGTTTTTGCATCATACTGTTTTCTTTGGTCCAAATCTTTTGGTTTCCCCTATTGAAGTTGGTATTCACCCCACATTGTGTTTGTGCAGCTCTTACAAAGGAGCCAGTTCTCATAAACACTCAGCTTCCAGCAGTGATGATTGTGGAGCTTACTAATACATGGAATGGGTTTATCTCTTCCTGAGAACACATCTATAATGACCTACCCTTTTCTCTCTCTTCAGGATGCTCATAGAGCAAATTATGGATTGGGAAGGCTGGAAAATGGTGACCAGCCACTGACCTCTCTGCAATGATTGCTGGCTCCAAAGCTTTTGTTTGGGGCGGTGGTGAGGGAAGAGAGTAGGTTTGCTCCTGTGCTTGCTATAGGTAAGATGTGACACTGTACCTGTGGCATGTTTTGTTTTGAAGCACATCTGAGATGTTCAAGGGAAGGGAGAGGTGGTGGGATGGGGCTTTGTTTTGGGTAAACCCTTTTGTAGTGTTGAATCCTCAGAACTGCTGAGGCACAGAAAAATATGCCCACAACAGTGATGTTTCCATGGTGTACTGGAAAAATTGCTCTACCCGGGTGTCCACAGGACCTGACCACCTCAGCTAGTTGGGAGAGACAAACCCACACATATAGGCAAACCCATTCTTTTACCCTATTCTGAAAGTGATGGTGGAGTAGGAGCAAGGCTTAAAGTAAATGAGTGATGCTGAAAAGTGGGGTCACAGCAGCTGTTTACCAAATGAACACTGTCTGGCTTCATACTTGTTTAGCATCTGCTTCAGCATCTGCACCACTCCTTTTCTGGAGAGCCCTTGCTCCAGCTGGAGGGGGTAGCTGTGACTGAGGGCATGAATCTCCTCATATCACTGGAAGTTCTCCCTGTCAAGGCATTTTTTCATTGAAAATGAGACATGCTTGTATCAAAAATAGTCCTGAGACAAAAAAAGCACCATTGGTAGTTTTGAATGGTGGAAAGTACAGAAGGTTTCAGTGTTCTTTTCCCCTCATTTCCTGCTTGAAGTTATAGACTGGAGACTCCCCACAAGTCATTAAAGCTTCTACGTTTAGCATTGATTCTTCCAAAATACTGTCTTCCCCAAAGGGTTTGTTCATCTTTTGGAAATGCTTCCCTTGGTAGTTTCTCTTGCCTCTCCTGGAAGCTGCTCCTTTATCTAATCGCTCAGCAAGAGCAGAGCTTTCCCTGCACTCCATCTCATCTTGGTGGGTTATGGTTTAAGATCGTCAGGCTTGTGAGTCTGCAGTAATAGTGGATACTTTGGAGATCTGCAGTCAATGGATCCAGATCTTGTGTGCTGCTCTGAACTTCCTGACCTCCAGACACTCACTAGTTCAGTGTGCTCAGGTGTCCTTGGCCATCCTTGGGTACAAAAGGGCCAAACATCATGATCTCACCTGGGATCCGTGGCAGCCTGCTGATCTCCAGTGCCTGCTGCAGGAGCGTGGTGTGAGCTGTGCCAGCCCAGCCGGTGCTGATGTGTGCCCTGCGTGCCACCGTGTGCCATAGCCAGAGCAGCTCTGCCATATATTGGGAAAACCCAGGTGCAATTTGGGGGCTGGCTTTGCAAGGATGCAAAATGCAGAGAGGAACAGGGTCTCACCATGGCCATAAAGCTGTGCTTGATGCCCCTCTCCAATAGCACATGTGTGTATTGGGGAATGAGTTACAGCTGTCAGAGGGCTCCTGACTCTGTCAATAGACACGGAGTGAAAGACACCACCCTCTATTCTCCTGATTCCCAACTCTGTCAGAATTTAGGGGATCAGCAGCATTTCTACATGGCAGCACCATGTCACTCTTATACTTGCTGGTTTTTTAGTAGTCCAGGGCAGATCTGTTTAGTGCAGCACCCATCCAGCAGCAGGGGCTGCAGGACCTTCCTAGCCCAAAGGAAGACTTCCTCGCTTGAACTGCAGACCAGAAGAATGGAGAGAGTTTGTTTAATGAGCATGTGCCTCATTTGCTCAGGATGAAGCTGCAAACATCACCAGGTTGTGGATCATTTCTCCACTGTGCCAAAAATGACAGGCAGCTGTTGACACATGAAGAAAAGATGAATGGGAAGGACATGATGGAGAGAGTCACCGTGTATGGGGTGATGTGGCACAGTCAAATGCCTTTCCTCCAAGGAGACCTGAGATGGTGCTGCTCAATATGCCCCCAACTACAGAGCTCCTGCTTTCTCCTTGTCTTGGCTTAAATGGTAGAAACTTCATGTACAATTTGCTTTGCAACATGCCAGCCTGGCAACTGTAGTGAGAGAAATGGGGAGCGAAGAAGAAATATGTAACTAGGTCAGTCTGCTTCACATTACAGCTTCATCCTTTACCCAGGGAGGAGTTGTGGTCTTTGCCCGCCCCTCACTGTTCCCATTCAGTCACTTGATGGGGTTTCCAGCTACTTTGAGCCTCCAACCTTCAGATCAAGATTTTTCTTTTTTTTTCCCTTCCTTAACTTGGCTTTCACGTTCGACTTTGCTTCTTTCAACCTGTGTTCAGAGGCTCACAGTGGAAGAAACCTTTGCTGTATTTAATTGTAAAAGTTCCTTCCCTATAAAAGTCTTGGCAAACTGGGCTGGCTCAGTGGTTAGTTCTTTGCTCTCCTCCTTGCAGGGGCAAAGTTCAGTTACTTAGCATCTGGCTGCTTGTTCCTTAATCCAAGAAGGAGTTTTTAATCACAGTAGGACTGGATGGTTTGGCTTATTCACAGTAGGGCTACAATGCCAATTGCCATTAGGTCTCTTGTTCAAATATGGCCTGGATTGCTAGCAAAGTTTTAACTGTTTTGTGGCCAGTGATGAGGAGTTGCTGGGTTCAGGCTATATGTTCATGGGTGGATGTGCCTGTTCAGTAAACACATCCACACAAGGAGCACCAGGGCATTTCCCATTGCCCTTTTTGTACCCCCCCCACTCCTAGTTTTTGCTATTTGCTAAAGACCAAGGAATGCATGGAGTAGACAAGGTCCTTGACATCTGAAGGATACAGACAGGGACTGGTGTGTCCTCCCTATGAATCCAGAGGCAGAGAGCATCCTGCTTCACTTATCCCTCTGCACATTCCCCTGTAGCCAGATGAGCAGAGCTGTTCTACTGCAAACCTTTCCATTGCCCTTGTGTAAAGCCCTCCCCCACAGCATTTTGGCTCCCACACTGAGCTACAAATTTCCTCTTCCTTGTGACAATCCTCACTGATGCCTTCCTCTGTTGTCCTCCGTTGTTGGTCCAAAGCTGGAGACAAGGCAGCCCAGCCAGACTGCCTTAATTGGCTTTGGAAACACTGCTGGCTTGGTGTCATTAATACCATCACCAGTATGAAAGTAGAGATGGCACATATGGGCTGTTAGGAAGCATGTTAATTATGGAGAGGTGCTGCATTACTCACTGTGGGCTAGACCTGCCCTCTGGCAAGTGGCACTGTCATCACTCTGTCCTCCCTGCAAATGGGTGCCGCGGGCAGAGTGCATCCTTCCGCCGGTCCATATGGGCACCTGTGCCTGTGTGGGGAAGATTTGTCCTTCTCTGGGACTGCATCTGACAGCAAAAGGCAGTGATACTTTGGGTAAGGCAATGGAAATCATCAGGAAGAGGAGCTCTGCTTGTCAAATATTAGTGAGCATTTTAGAGGCAAAGCTGTTTTTTTCTTGTTCGTAATGATTCTAGTACAACTCAGGCTCAGACAGTATTTGCAAACCGTAGGGAGAAAAAGATTTAAAAACAACAACAGAAGAGCATTAACAGGAAATAATCTCATCAGCCCCAACTCTCCAGCAGTGCTGAAGACAAGAAAATGATGCCTTTTTATTAGCCTTATTGTCTTTAATTAAAGCATTCAGCAGAACCCTTTGATAATGGACTGCAAGTGAGGTCGGCAGCATTTGTAATAACACAATGCAGAGTTCAATTAAGCTGCACTTTTGTAGCTTTTCATCTCCAGTTTAAACAAGCTCGTGATATATACAGAATGATTACCTTTCTGAGCCAGAGGAAAAGAGGGGGGGCACTGGGGCTTGGAGACAAATCACTTGTTGCTGTATAACTGATGTTATAAACCCCTTCCATTTCCCCACAGCATTTTCATGTGTTCAGTCAGCTTGTAGGGCTGGTTGTAATTTGGCTGCTATACTGCAGCCATTAGGTATGGCTTTCTATACCACAGTTTCCTCTCTCTGTGGGTAACCACTGCAGGTTTCCTGAGCCTGAACCTCTAAAAAATATATTTTGGTGGTTGCAACACCTAAAGAACTCCAAACAAACATGGGGATCAGAGACGGCAGAAGAAAAGGTCAGAGGTCCAGGTATAACCATTTGAGCTGAAAGACTGTGGATGATTGACAAGCAGTTGATATTTGCTGCTCCTTCTTTTCCCTGCTCTTTTGAATTATTGGTCATAAAACACCCTGCAGTCACACTCTTGCTGTGTCAGAGAGAGTGAAGCCAAGAAAAGACCCACATGGCTAACACTTAACTTTATCTTCACCATTAAGTAATGCTAAATTAGAATGAAATCACTCTGGTAATACAGGTGACAGCTATATGGAGACCAAATGAATTCCCTATGATCGGGGCTGTTAAAGAGGAACATCGGCAGAATTCATGATGATGGGACACTTACTGTGCATATAACTCATGTGCACACACAGGAAACTCATGGTGAATCTGGCTGGTGGTTTATGGCAGGCTTTATAAAAAAAAAAAAAAAAAGTGGCTTTTAAAGCCTCTGCTCAGTTTCTCATGTCTCCAGCCCTGATGTAAATTTGCAATAACTGAATTGCAGTGCTAACCTGCTACGGTGGGGAGGAAGGGATGTGAACGGGAAGCAGGGACTTTATTGAGGCTTCTGGAAGAGATTCTGGATGCTTCCATCTCCCATGCAGAGGCTGCCTGGGCTGTGCAGCCTTGTGCTGCCACCCAGAGATGGTCCTTCATGGCCTGGTACAGGAGCCATCACCAGTGGGACTGTGCTCCATGGGTAGCAGTGGCAGCTCACAGCAGCCAACAGCTCCCTGTATACAGGCAAAGAGCTGAGTCTGACCTGGGATGCCTACAGATAGGGACTGCCATGAAGTTAGTGTGGGACTGTTTCTGGGACATTTATGGCCCCTATTGATTGCTGTAGCCTTATATAAATGAGAGGATTAAACTGTGCTTGGTGGTCTCCATCACAGCTGTCCCCACTGTCCATGTCACTTGCTGCTTCCATCATATGAAAAAAACCAGCTTTTAGATAGGTGTCTATGCCCACAGAGCTTTAGCATGTCACTTGTCCTTGCCAGGATGCTGGGGCCTGCCATGGTGGTATTAGTTAGTCTTTATTTATGGCACAAGAAAGTCCCTTTCCTTGTGCTGACTGTTATGCTGTGGTACTCCATGCTTCATCACACAAGGGCAGTATCCTCTGCATACAGGCAAAAATTACAGCACAATATAGTTATCTCTGCCTCCTTACATCCTGGTTATACCTGAATACACTTATTTTTTTGTGTTTTTACAATCTCTCACGCAGTGCAGCTATGTACTGTTAAACAGCTGTTCAGCTCCACCCTAGAAAAATAGCTTCAATAAAGTGCATTTCCCATACAGGTCATATATTGCTTAATCCATTCTTTTGGGAGAACTTCCAGACAGGAAATGTGGAGGCAGAGAAAGTTGTCCCAGCAGAGCACAACGACGGTTAAATTAAATCCAGCCCTGGCTCTCACTACCTGCCATTGTTACTGAAATTAAAAGAGAAAGCAAAAGGACTGAGCTGCACTGGGGCTGTGTCACTGCCACTGCTGAGTGCTCCATCTCACGGGGTAGCTGTTGGCTGGAGAAGGTGAATCAAGTTTTATATGGTTACATCTGAACTTCTGTGATTCAACAACTGGTACTTTTTTGTATTCTTTGGTTAAAACAATAGGGCAGCGCCATACCTATGCTATACTCTAGTCAAGGCATGATAGATGGGTAAAGGGGGACACTAATGTGACCAGTCCCCTTCATTCATGATGTTAAATGAAACAGCAAAAGGGAAAAAGGAAAACACATTGTAGCTATGTAGGAACAGAACTGACCTTGGGTAGATTTTAGAATCAAGAAGGTACAAAAGGGGCTGCCTCTGACTGTTCCCCCTGGGTCACACATTTCACCAGACCTGTTTGGGCCCGTGGATGTGACTTCGTGTGGTCATGGCAGGAATCACTTCAGTGCAGACCCAGTGTGTTGTGTGCTCCACATGGCTTTGCTGTTATTGCACCCTGACTGCTGCTGAGACAATTTCTTGCCTATTAAAATGCAGTTATGGCCTGGAAAGCGATAGTGTAAGAATGGCTTATCGGTGCTCCATAGCTATTTGCTCCAATCATCCATACCAAAGGCCTGAGAATGCTCCCACAGAAGCCAATAAGACTTTTACCATTGACTTCAAAGGCAGCAGAGAGCAATTTAGCTGCTGCCACTAGACAAAGCAGGTTAGGCTACAGCTGGTACTTCCACAGCTAACTTGGCTCTGAAATCCTGACAATCTAAATGTATTTTTTGCTACATGGGATGTTTAAAAATAGACAAGACAAAGTAGCAGGGAAAGCAGATTGCTGGGAATATTCCCTCCCTGGTAGGAGAAATGGACTAGCTAGAGCTAGCAGGGCTTTTCCATCTCCAATGTGTACGAGTCTATGATTTTTGTCAGCAAACTAAGCACTTCTGAGCCCGAGGCAGCACAGAAAGCCGCTAAAAGCAATTTAGAGGTGCTGGTATAATAATTTCTCAATCCAAGAGTAACTTCTGGTTTTGCATATATTGTAGGGCTCTGGAAGATTCCCCTGAATCCAGTAAAAAGCAGTGTCTTAAGTGGAGGTGATTCCATGGACAGGAAATGTAAGTCACAATATTGTGAAAGCCTTGAAAGGGTTGCTGTCCCTGCTGCCTCATGGGAGCAGGATATTGAGTGCCTGGTGTTGGAGAAGATCAAAGAGACAGCTACAGCTAATAAATCACCAATAATGGGTGACTTTGCCTGCCCACATATAAGCAGGCTAGCAATGTTTAGTGAATCAATGTCTCAATACTTTAAATTATCCTCAGAACAGTTACTTTGAAGGCATGAAAGACTATGGGTGTTTTGATTTTTAAAAAAAATTTCATCTTAAGCAACATGGAGAATGCAGATCAGGTCAAATAGCTCCCTACATACAAGTGGTCATCGTCTAGCTGCTTGTCACCCTCATGGACTTCATCAAAACTTGGTCAGGAGCTCCAGTGTTTGGAAAAGAGAAGCTGAAAGAAACTGAAGAGTAAAAAATGAAGCTCCTAAGTCAAACCCTTCAGCTTACATATAAAGACTGTTTACTCAGCCCATGTATGTTTTCAGGGTACTGTGTGAATGATAGAGGGAAGGGATGCATAAGCTGGATAAGCACCATTTGCCAGAAGTGGAGCCAGTTGGAGTATTCAGGAGAAATGAGCACAGACCTGGGCAGGGCTCTGCTCTCCACTCTCTCTCCAGTGTGGGATTATTCAGGCAGCAGAATGTCCTTATTGAAAGCTGGAAGTGCCCCATAATTTCAGCAGATGATTGCAGAGCAGCCCCTGCCCAGCCCTTCTCCTGCAGTCTGGGCTGGAGACTTATCCTTGTGGGAGACGGGCCAGAGCACCCACCTCAGCTCCTCAAAATGCTCTGCTGATGCATTGAAGTGGACTCAACACAAGCCTGAGTGTTTCATTAGCCAGGTTTTCCAGCTGGGAGGAGAGGCTCTGATTGCATTGACCTTAATGGGAAATTAGAGCTGTTTAAGCAGGTAACAGCCAGACAGCTGGGTGCAGCCATGCGCTGGAGGCGTTTGTCTCTATTTGCAGACAAGCTGTGTGTGTGTTTCCGTTTTGCTCAACTTTTGCTGCTTGTTTATTTAGTTAATAAGAGATAGCAATCTGCCTCATGGAGCTGTGCAAACAGCAGAGCAGAGAGTGCTGAAAGAAGGGCTTTTGTTCAACACTTGCTGGCCTTATGGAACCAGTTGTGTTTCACCTGCCAGGCAAGAGAGCTGGAGGGAAATACCTGTGTCTAACAGAGGTTTTCCCCCTGGTGGAGCATGTCCTGTCTTTCTCCATGAGTGTGGGTACAAGACTGCTGTGTTCCCATCCTTGTGCTGGGCTTAGGCACTAGTGTGAAACTGGGCACTGTGTCATCATCTCCCTGCTTCTCACGTGCAGCTTGATGTAGTTGTACAGGAGTTGCCAAAATTTTGGGTGGCTAACCCTCAATAGGCAGACAGGAGGATGTGACCAGACCCTCCTGTCCATGTTAGTGCTTTAAAGAAAGAAAGCAGAAAGAAGGCAGCATGGACAGCTGCTACAAAACTTCTCCTTCATCCATCTCCACAGGAGGACTAATGTTGCATTTCAGGAAAATGCTCTACCACTGTCTTGTCCCCTGTTTCTGCACCCAGCAGTCCTTTCTGAGATTTTGAGCACCAGTCTTACAGCCTCCTGCTTTTATCCATCAACCTTAAGTGTCCCAGATGCTGCTAAGGACTGAAACACAGCTGCTGCTTTCTTGAGCTATCAATCTTCCCCTTTGGTGTTGGTGAGGTGTTCTCCAGCATCACCAGCTGTCCTGTCAAGGACTGGTGCTGCAGGTTTTTAGTAAACTAAAGATGGACTGACATGCATGAACTCATTTTAGGGGATCATCAGGCAGGCAAGAGATTGAGCCCTGATCCTGGGCCTGTATTGCAGGCATATGTTAAAGGACTCTGACTGTGCTTGCTCACTCTGATGTAAGCTCTTTTCTCATCCCATGCCTCTGCTACCCATGTTCCACAGTGTGTTCTTTGGATGTCTGAATTGCTGGCCTAGGTGTATAATTTCTAGCACTGTCCCCAGAAACATTCTTGTTACAGAGCAGGTATTTGCACACCTGTGTTCACTTTTCCCTGTGCCTTCACTGCTCATAACTGGACCATTTCTTCCCCCGGTGCTCTGAGTACTTTCCTGCAGTGTGAGGGGCTTGAACAGTAAATGAAAGAGAGGGAATCTCCTTGGGAGCTCTCTGAAATTAACCAGGGAAGGCAGTGGCAAACATTTCCCAGCAGGCCTTGACCCAGAGACTGCTGGAGGCAACAAAAGTCCCCAGAAAAGACTCTCTGTAGATTTCAGACTGGGTCCCAGCTGAGTAGAGAATGCATTAGGGAGCCCAGCCCCTCATGCTGGGTGCTGTAGGGACACAGGACAGGACAGAACGTGCACACACATACACACATCCCTTCTTGCATGTGTACACATTAAATCAGATGCCTTTGGATCTTCAGTTAACTGTCTGTTCTGTATTGGCTGGCCCTCTTGGAACACTAATGAACACATACTACCTAGTTTATCCTGCACTTAGCTGCTAATTAGGAGTTTTTTACGACATACAATTGGAGGTGTTACCAATTAACTCAATTGCGGACCACAACCAAAGCTGTTATTTGCTTTGTCATAGCTATTGAAAGCCAAATAAACAAATAGTAGTGTCTTTACAGTCTTTCCCCTGCACTTTAGCACAGCTGTTCAGCAAAATAATAATAATTTCATTGTCTACTTTCCAAAACTTTATGTTTAAAGCAGATCATAAAAAATCTTCACATGGCTTACTTTGCCTAATTGTTACAAACTCAGGCTGTAAATCCCAGAAGAAAGAATATATCTTACTTTAAAAACACCCAAACAGAAAAAAGTCCAACCAAAAGGAAGCAAATTAAGAATGAAATATGTTAGCGTTTGTCTGACTGTTTATGATCAGAAGTTCTGAAAGAAGCCATTGGAGAGAAGTGCTTGATGTTCAGAGGGGCTGTAGTATTTGTTTCACTGTAGCTCTTCTGTAAAAAAAATGTAAAAAACCCACACAGTTGCAGCAAATTAGCATAAATTTGAAGAACTACTTTTTTTCTGTCTTTTTAACTCCAGAAGTTTCTTTTCCAGTTTCCCAGGAAGCCACCAGCCACGTGATTTGAGACAGCTTGCTTGTGTTGTACGCTCTCCTGGCCAGTTCCTCTCGGAGATGTCCTTGCCCCTCAAAGGCCTCTGTTTTGTGGGAGGAGCAAAGGATGGGAAGGACAGGAGCCAGCTGATGGGAATGAAATGGATCAGGAAAAGCAAAACTAAGGGTGTCAAATGCCAGACAGAAGACTGACTGTGGATCTGAAGCTGTTGAACTTCACAGTTTTGCCCTCCTCCACCCCCATCCTTCTCTTTCTTAAGCCTCTTTTCCCTTTACCTTGGTAGATGAACATGAGTCATGAGGCAACAAATGGAAACAGAAATGCCGTGGTTGTGGTGTCCCCTAGCAGGTAGGGGTAAGCTCACAGAAGCAGGTGAGTGCTCAGTCTTCAGCAGTTCCCTTCAAAGGTCACATCTAATTAGGACAATCCTGAATTTTGACATTATTGATGTTTTTAGCAAGTTGGTCTCTTCCAAGGCGGCAAAGAAGTCCAGCTGGGAACCCATATGGAGAAAAATATATATATTCCATAAACTTGTTATCCCTAGAAAACTTCTTGTGTATACTATGTGTGAGCTCACTCTATACACCTACTCTTCTCCACAACCTGATTTTAGACATTGCATGACAGATAGCAGATACCTGTCAGCATTTTAATACTTCTACTTGGAATCCACTGTAAGGCAAGTGATGCTCTCTTTTAGAGAGGAAAATATTTTCCTGGTCTTCCCATAATCTTTTGGTCACCCACAGCAGTCTCAGTCATCAGTGATTTCTGCATTGCTTTCATGGGTGGAAGAGCAAATTCACTCTAATCTGATTATTTGCTGGAAAACACAATGCAGGTGCTTGGAGATTATCACCAGTGAGTTCTTTTAACACCCTGGCAGTGGCAATACTTGGGTGTAGTCCAAGATTCAGTGTTGTGTCAGTTTGAGTTCTAACTTTAAAACAATTTAATTTAGCACAGCAGATATATGTCCAGTTACTTCAGCACAGATGGTGGGGAATAAGTTATAAAGGTATTGGAATGCTGCCTGAGGTAGGTACCCATATCCTCAGAAACACAGATTAGGTGAAGCAGACACATCTTTTCCTTCTTTCAGTTGTAATATAAGCAGAATAATGGTGGCCATGGGGGTGAATCCTGGCCCCAGGAATGCCTGATCCTTAGCTGAGGTGAAGCTAGAGTTGTAGGTAGGCACATATACTTTAGCCCACTAGGCATGGTGAGTGGATGGCAAAACTGCATTTTAAGCCTAGTTCAAGGTTGCTCCTGGGGAGAGGCACTGCCAGCACTGCCTGTACAAGCACCTGCATCTCATCCCACACAGGCATGAACTGATGTGCTCCAGGCTGTGCCTGCCCACACCCGAGGGCGGGTGCCTCAGCCCACCAGAGATGCTGCTACACTGCCAGCTGGGTGCTCTCTTCCACAAAACGGTATCCCCTCACTTCCTACATTCATCCACTTGTCAAGAACAGGCTCATTTTAACACTGTGGATTCTAAATTTTCTCTGATGTAATTATTGTTTGACACTGCAGCTTTTCCGAGCACCTTACATAAGGAAAAAGGGAGAATTAAATATGAGAGGCCTTAAAATAAAACTATGAAAAGGAGGCAGAAGCTGTTTTGTGAGCAGCAGGAATGATGTGGTGCCTCTGGGAGATGGTACGTGGAGCCAAAGGAGATGTTCTGCTTTTAGGCAATCCCTTTTATTGTATTTCAGTGAAGTTCTGCACTTTTCTGAAGTTCTTAGGTGCAGGGCTTTTAGAAATGAGTCTGTTATTTCTCTTTGCTCTTGCAAAAACCATCACTTTCATACCATTTCCCAAGTCAATCTTCTTGAACAGACTGCAGCCAAAATTTCCCTTCCCTAATTAACCCAGAATGGTTTTTGAAGAAGTTTTAGCCGCAGAGAACATCAAATTTAGCTCTTAGCCTGGAGCCAGGCTCTGGGCTAAAGAACACGTGTCATTTTAGGAATTCATGCAGATGCACCTTGACATCTGGGATGTGATCTGTCGCCTGCACGCTTTCCTGCTGAGCTAACAAGCAGGAGTGGGCACTGCTGATGCTGCAGGTGAAGAGCAAAAGGTTTTCCCCATTCATTCCAGCATTTTTGTCCAAGGTATGTGAATAATTGCAGGAGACCTTTTTGACAAATGTGAGTCTCTTCTACTTGTATTTATCCACGTGTAACTCACTCACTTCATTTTCCCCTCTGGGTTGATTCAGAGGAGAGCTACTGCAGTATTTCCTAAGTTATGGTCCCAGAAGGGATGGAGTTCTCCACTGAGCTGTTGTTTACCAGAGCTAACTCCTCTGTCATGTGAAAAGGCAGCCAAAGTAAGTAACACAAAAGTTTTTATTGTGTGATTTTGGAATGGCCTTATAGGGCCTGGTTTACACACATCTGGTGATCAATATATGCTGAAATGCAGGCATGGAGAGTGGGGCTGGAAGGGATCATGTGCCTCAAGTCAGGACTGGCTGAGTTTCTCTCTCTGCAGTGACTGTAGAAAAGCTGACTGACTGCATTGGGCAAGAACAGACGAACATGCAGCAAATGTCTTATTTACATCAGGTCCTTTTATGACTTCATGGTTTGGGCACTCAGCATCTGAGACATCAGTACCACAGCACTGTGATCCTTGATGTGTTCTTGAGCTTTCCCTTCTGCCAAGCTGTGACTCATTTTCTCTGTTTGGAAGACACAGGGAACATTGACAGGAAGAGATGTGCCCATGATGGTATCTTTCACAAAATCTGATTCAGACTGAAAAAAGGTAAAGTCTTGATGTACTACTTGTGCATCCTGTCCAGAACATCTTTAGGAATAATTGAATATGGGTCGTTGGTGACTTTGAAATGCTGAACCATCACCATTCATTCCTGACATCTCCTTATGAGCCCACTCAGAATCAAAGCAGAAACAATGATGCAAAGCCAGGCTACTTTGAACCCTCAAGATTAATTTTTTGAGAAACTGTCTGTTGTCCAAGAATTATTTACAGAAAATAACTGGGAGGATAATTTAGACTAGCGATGCCTTGTGGAAAATTGTAAACGTCTGGGACACCACTCTGGAGAAGGAGAAAGTAGGCAAATCTCTTATGTCTGTGGCTTGCTACTTTAGCTCTGGTAGCTGCATTGCTTTCGGTTTGATGGGGGTTTTGCTGGTTTTTTGAAAGAATTTACTCAAGAAAGAAGATGTATTTTCCTTCTGGGATAAATGACCTCTGTAATTGCACAACTCCACTGGTTTTTAATCAAGTCTGTGTGCCCACAGTAAGTGGTCTTTAGTTTTCTGGCCAGTATTTGCAAGTGACGTGGAAAACCTTCCCTCTGGAGCTACACAGCACCATAAGGTTTGTAGTTCCATGGGGGCTGATTTGTGCCAACCAGCAGCAGGGCATCATGTCAAATTCTGCAGAGTATAAGCCTTTACCCATAGCAGTACAACATGAATTTTCTAGCCATCCTATAACAAAAACCCTCTGAATACAAAGAAAGGCTGGCTTGGTTTCCTGAATTGCCTCTCAAGAGGGAGGAAAGACAGGGAGCAAGAGTGATCTTCCGTGCTCGTTTGCCTGTTTGTTCTTAAACCTACTGAGGCCCAGTTAAATAGTAATGCTGTTCAGCTCTTCTTTTTGCCAATGAACTCCAGCTACTCTCAAAATGTGATAGTTTCCAGACACGAGGGACATGAGTAGTGTATTTTAAATCTGACAAAGTCCTAAGAGCTTCCCCATTAATTTCTACATGGACACAGCTATAAGCAGCACGAAGCTTCCCCCCAAGCCTATGGCACAAGGTGGAGCCAAGTTGTCATCTCATGCTTAACCTCAGATGACCCTGGTAGGGCTGCCAAAACTTCAGGTCACAGAGCTCCAAGGGGAGAATAGTGCTGAGCTGCTTTCATAGCAGGGGAAGGGCACGAGAGGAGCACAGATGAGAACCCTGCCCCACTTTTCCCCTTTTCCAACTAGTTTCTAAAGTAATGATATTGAGAATATTTTTGTCTCCACATTAATAAAATGGAGCAGTTTCGGCCTGAAATCCCTCAAAGTGTCATTTTTTACTCTACTTTGCTCTTAACTTTAAGGCTTTGGATTTTTTTATTAGTTGCCAATCAACCATTCTTCAGCCGCAGTATTAGCATGTGGGACAGAGTTGCCTCCAGAGGCTATTTAAATTAAGCACAGACCTACTGAATAGACACCAAGTGCCAGAACATCTCCTTTGGAGGGAGAAGAGGGAAGAAACAGCTTTCCAGTTAACATTGGCAACTGTTTCTGAACCAAAGGATGACACCTTTCTGACTTCAGGACATTATTGTCTTTCTCTGGCAGAACATGTGTTCTGAAAGCCTATAGCCACTGTGTCATCTTCAAGCTGACATTTCGTGGGGATACTGCAAGCAAGGTACAGCCAGCCTGGCTTGGGACTGCACAGGAGACATCCAAGACAGTACATGTAATTCAGCTGATATTACAACCCTGCCAGAGGCAAGGCTGACTCCAGACCCAGCCAGGGCTCTGTGCAGGTTTGCAGGTGAAGCCAACCAACCTTGTGGATGATGCACAGCCAGGGCAGACCCTGGGAAGCAGCTGAATTTTTAAATACAGAGAGGTTGTGCCTGTGAGCCCCTTGGATATGTGCCATGGTAAGTTTGAACCAGGGCAGGGGAGCTGAACTGTCCCCACTCCTGTGCCTCTGTAGGCTGTATGTGGAGATTGTCTGAAGGTTGGGCAGCAGTGGTGCAAGAACAGGCTCATATCTCATTGTTCCATACTTCGTCCAACCCTCCTTGCACCAGCAGAAACACCAGCCAAAAGGAGGGCTCTGGAAAGGCTGAAAAGGCTCAGGGGCTTTGAAGGAAGGGCAATGAGCAGGTCTGTGCTCAGGCTGGTCCCTTCCCACAGTTTGATTTTGTGGCTGCCTCCCAGTTCAGCACAATGGATCAGCTCAGCTCCTCAAATGGGTGCAGATGGGCCGTTGGCCAGGCACTGGAGGCTGTTTCAACACAAGGATTTATGGTGAGCTCAGGGAGGCTTGGAGGGGGTTGTGTCTGGGAGAGAGTGGCCCCTGGAGAGAGCAGCAGATGCATTGTGCAGCTCTGCTGTTCTGGGCCAGCATCTCCCTTCTCTGCCTGTGCTGGATGGATGCCACGGAGCAGGAAGCATCAGTCAAGCCTGCTCTCTCACACATCCATACCACTCCCTCCCTCCATGCATGCATTAAACCTTCACTGGAGCAGAATTCCACCACTTTATTCATCCCTCGGGCTGCCAATTCAAGTAGCATTTCCCAGCCTGGACCCAAGGGGTTAAGGTGGGTTGTTAACTTCAAAGCTGGGCTCTCTGGGGATCTGAGCAGTGTGGGTTATGGACATCCTTGCGGGCAGGTCCCTTCTCTCCATGCTGTGAAGAGCAGATGTGGCATAAAAACTTCCTTTTTGGGAGGGCATGATTAATCTTTGCTTCTTAAAGGATGACAAATATATTATATTCGCTGACATGCACACGCATTCTCCTCTGCTGACGGGTGACCCCTGTCTTAATGCCAAGCATGTGAGATCCAGCTCTGTAAACGAAGAGGAGAGCTTTGCAAGCTCATTAATGCTTTGAAGTCGCTCATTAGGAGCAGATTCCTCGGGAGCTGGCGAGCACAACACCCTTTGTGAGCATGACTTCATTTGATATTAATGTGGGTGCTGCAGCTGGAGGCATCCAGGGATGCTGTGCTGTGATTCTGCACACACAAACCAGCACGGCAGATTGCTGTGGCTGTAATGAACAGGGTAAAAAGGGAAAGTTTCTGTCCCCTCATGTGAGTTTTCCTCCTGCTGTGAGCATATGAATAGGTTGACCCAGTCCTCCGCTGAGCTGAGGACGTGCAGCATTCCCTCATGAGATGTCTGGAATATTGCCGCCTTTTTCCTAGTACCTGTGAATTATCCCTGGAGGCCAGGGTGACACCCCCAGACTGAGGAGCTCTGTGTCACCCTCCTTTGAGGCCGGGAAATATCCCTTTTCTGTGCCTCTCTCCTTTCCATCAGCCAATCAGAAGCCCTCCCAGTGGCTCAGCTACCCCAGGGCACAGCAATGAGTGGTCCCTGTGGAAGAAAGGAGGAAATTCCTCTCACCCTGAAGCAGGATGGGACCAGGACAGTCTGGCTGAGAGTATCTCCAGCAGACAGAATGCTCTGGTGAAAGGATCTGGCAGGGTTTCTCTGTGTCATAACATCCCTGTGTGAAGGTGCTGGCCTGAGACGATTGAGGATGGCTGAATTCAGAAACAGAGATTATCAGGCTTCTTTGGCTTAAGGGCTAAAGGCTTCCTACTACTATGGGCATCTAGGGGTTGTGGGTTTGAATCCCATGAGATTCAATAGTGGTGTTTGGGTTTTTTTCTTCTCCCTAGATGATAGAAACAAAGCTGCACCTCATCCCAAAGGAAAAATAAAGACTTACCTGTACCACTGTCTGTCCCAGCTAAATGCACTAGCAGGGTACCTTATGCAGACAGGAGGGGGTAAGGAGTGGCACCTGGGGTGCAGAGCCAGGGCTTTAACTGTGTGCTGTGTCTGGCTGAGAGCTGCCAGGCTGTCAGAGCTGCTCCCGTCCCCTGAGGACCCAGTGGGGTCAGGAGGGACTTCCCAGAGATGTCCCTCCTGCTCCAGGATCCCTGTTGTCATCACCACCAGTGACTGTGATTCTTGCATGAGGATCTAGGGTGGCACACATGGGCTGTGCCATTCTTCATGGCCCATGAGACCTGCTCTCTCCTAATGAGATGTTCCATCAGTTGCTGGAGACGTTAAAGAAAGCAGTGAGGAGGGAATGGTGTCACTGGGTTTGGGAAGTGTCCTAAGTTGGGACCCTGAGGACTTGGTGAGGTGTGAGCTCTCAGGGAGGAGCTGGTGGGCCAGGGGAGAGCCCAGAGCCCACCAGGATGGCCGAGTGGTGAAGGCGTTGGACTTAAGATCCAATGGGTGCATGCCCGCGTGGGTTCGAACCCCACTTCTGGTAGGAGCCTCCTTTTCCTCCTGGTCCCAATTTCCCAGGCCAGCTTTTGGAGCATCACTTCAGAGCAGGGATGGGATCTCTGGCATTGTGCCTGGGGAGCTGAGGCCATTCCATGCTCCAGCGTGAGGATCCTGCTGGGACTGGACCTCCTTGCCATCCAGACTGAATATGTACAGAGGCACAAGCCAGTCCCTCTGGCACACAGGCTGTGGATCTCCTCTTCCATGCAGGGAGTGCTGAGACAGTCATAGGCTTGAATCCCACATGCTCCCAAAATAGTGACTTGTTTTTCCCATGGCAGAAATAGAAAAACCTGACTACCCAGAAGTGNCAAGTCACAAGGGGAAACCAGTGTGAACAAGTGGGTTCAGGGAAACAAGTTTGGGGTTTCTGGAGTCAGTTCCTTTTATCAGCCCTGCCCCATGACCCCAGACCTATTGCAGACTCATCCAAAGCAACATTTGGCACTCTCTGAGGGGATTTGGCAGTGTCACAACCCCCTGGAAGAACCCAGCATGGCAGGATGGTGTTCCTCATGCTTCTGGTTAGATTTGGGAAATGCATGAGGAGCCGAGAGCTGCTCCTCTGCTGCACGGGGTCACTGTGCCGTGGTGGTCTGTTTTGGGTCAGTGCCTGCAAATGCTCACGGGACTTTTGCTCCCTTCCTTGTGTGCATGGATGGGCAGCAGATATTTCCCCCAGCAGAGGGTTAGGCTGCTGGACTCGCAGAGATGCTGTCAGGTTTTCATTTGGCTGCTTTGCTCCAGCCTGAGGCCAATCGGAAATGTCCTACTGCTGGGACATGATTTGAAGTGATGGTGTTAATTTGGTTAATTAGGATTCCTGGGAAGCGTGCACTTCTTGCAAATCAGCTTACCATTGTAGTATCACTGCAAAGAGTTATTTGCTGGTGCATGGGGTTATGTATGAATTTATGATTATGATGTAGGACCATTAATTTCATGTTTGTGGCAGATGATACAGCTCAATTAAAAGTTGCACGTTGAGATCTTTGGCTCTCTCTGATATGTGAGAATCAGACAGTGGCCTCCAGGAAGTCTTAAAGGGCCTTACAAGTGGCCATATAACAAATGGGGCAAGACCCAGAGGAGAGGACAGGGAAGGAATTACTCTGCTCTTCTCCCATTTGATTAGTGCTGGGAGGGAAATGTTGTGCATATCTGCTATAGTTGATTTGTTGCAACTAACCTCAGTCATTAAGTGATGCAAAGAATAACAAACACATCTCTGAGATATCCCAGGGGGTCTCAGCAGCACTGGGGGGCAAGTCCTTTGCCTCTGATGGCTTGGAGTCAGACTCCTGTCTAGTTTGTGTGTCAAAGGCATTTGGTGGCCTCTTCTGAGTTCAAAACTGAAATGTCCTCATTTAAGCATCTGTGTTGATCCATATTCTCACCAGGCTTGTGTTTTTACTGCCCAAGGGGTATGGGTCCTGTGTGTTTCAGATCCCTCAAGGGTGCTTATCCACTTTACAAAACTGTTGGGCAGACAGAGCATCATCCAGGGGCACCAGGAGCTGAATTAACAGCCCTTGTATGGCACAGCCCACCAGAGTTGTAGGGATGGCTGGGGCCAGATGTTAATATGAGTCAGGACTGAGACCAAGTGACAGATCCCTGTAAGAGTCTGGGGCTGGAGATTTGGGGATTGAAACAGCAATGAGTCCAGCGACCAGGGTAGGGGAAGGCTGTGGGGACTGATAAGTGAACTGCCTTACACGAGGCCATAGCTTTCCCCCTTCTCACCCCACATCCTCCAAGGGTCTGACAGAGCTAAAAAAAGAGCAGCTTGTTTAAAAGCCATTTCTATGTATCATATTTATTAAGACAGTTACTGCAGGTTAAATATCAATAGTTTATTGCAAATTTATTTATTATAGATTAACTATGCAGTATCCACATCAGTTATGTTGTGGTTAAAAGTAAGCCTCAGTGAAAGGTTTTTAATAATGAATTTGTGTTGAAGTAGTGTATAATAAGTATCTTTAGCAATCTTATTCTCAATTTCATATGACAGTTTTATGTTCAATAAATACCCAGAGATTATTAAAAACATATTTATCAAAGATTAACAGTGATGAAACAGATACAAATCTAAGCTGTTAAGCTCAATATGCATACTTATAATAATCAATTCCTATATTAAACCACAATAATAGCCTTGTTTAATCTAAATGAAATGGGTTTTTTGTATCTTTGTAAGTCTGTCTTTTGCTGTGTGGTCCTGCTTGCAGGTCTCAGATAGATCCTGGGACATTTGGACATAAAATAAATAAAATACTTAGGTAAAAGCAAAACAGTCCTAGAATAAGGCAGGCTGTTTCAGGAACAGGGAGCCGATCTTCAAAGGATGTAGGTCAAAGCCAGTCCACAGACACCACAGCAGCTAGTCTAGCTTGCCTCCACTCCATATCCCTGAGAAATCCCCATATTCAGTCTAACCTAGAGCTCATACCACCACCTGCAACCACAGCATTTCCAGGACTGGGGGTCTGGAGCAGCAACTCTCCACTTTACAAGCACAGATGCACCCACACTGTTTTGGATACTGAAAGCTGCTGCCTGCCTTGCATCCTGTTGTCACCTAGCACTTGGAGGCAAGTGCTAAAATGAGCTAACTGTTTGGGGGATAAACAAAACGTTATTGTTTTAATCTTGTATTGCTGCTGTTCTAATTGCTGGCTGCTGAGTATTGAGAGCTGGTACCCATGCCTCTTCCTGTGCCTCTGCCTCCTCTTCCTGCACCTGCCTGCAGGTGCTGTTAGCTCTGTCCCAGATGCTTACTGACTGTGAAAAGTGTCATGGGCTGTCTGGGTGCATTGTGGAGTACTGGTGGCCTTTGGACCATGGGAAGATTTAGATTCCTGAGCCTTTCTGACAGCTGGCTGGAAACTCCACAAGGCATCTCCCAGCTGGTCTGGATCTAGTGTCCCATCCCAACATGTGGTGGTGGTTTAATCTTATGTGTGAACTTGCACCTGTACATCAGTGGTGCTAAGCGCCAAATCCAGATGAGGAAGTGAATCATAGGAACCCAAATTTGAGGGAAACACTGTGTGTCTAAAATGTGAGCTGTGCCATGACACAAGAGGGCCGTGGTGTTATCCTTATATATTGAGAGGTATCTGCCTCTTGTGATCACAGGATCTCAGAAAACAGCCTGAGAGGGTTGGACAACTTCCCCACTGCTGCTCAGCAGTATCTCAAGTACAGAGTGATTTTCTATCACTGTATTGTCTGTTGATTTCTTTTCTTTAGGAGTTCTAAAACCACGCTCAGGCACTGCTTTAAGGGAGGCTACTTCTCCATGTTAGATGTTATGGAGCAGTTCTGTAGGATCAGCTGTGTGCAGGGGGCTGCCTGGAAGCTCTTCAAAGGCAGAGCAGGGTCAGGAGATGATGAAGTCAGCTGGGCAGCCTTTTGGAGATGGACAGACCTGTTGGAGAGGGGATGGCTGAGAAGAAGCAGGGAGCTTCTGGCCTGAATCAGCCATTTGGTGTATGGAGATACGTGTGCTGTGTGTATCCCTCTCTATCTCCTGGTGTGGGAGTTCCATCTGTGCTTGTGGCACCAGTGTATGGAGCACATGTCTGCTTTGAGGGATGTGTGTGACTCAAAAGATGGCCCATATGACCAGGGAAGATCTTTCTGTGCTCAGCTGGGCAAAGACAGTGCTGGCTCCATGGGATGCTGTAGGGATCTATCATCACATTTTGTCAAGGTCTGGTCTGCATGATGCTTCCAGTGACATCTGTGGCAGGAGTCTCTGGCTTCACTTTTTGGCCCATCTGTGAAATGTGACCTGAACAGCTTAGAGGCTTTGTGTGTCCCCTGTGCAATCTCTGTGAACATCAGAACAGTTATTTCTGGTTATATCCCACATGAATTTGTCTCCTGCATTTGTTCTTCATCCAAACACTCCCAGTGGAGGATGCTGAGCTGGTAGGGCAGAGTTTCACATCTTAGCAATGCGCTGCAATTACAGAGATGGCCAGAGAAAAAAGACAAGCAGGCATGCACCACTGCCTTTAATAGAAGGTAATGATTCTTGTGGGCTTCAGAGTAACATGAGAGATATGGTTTTAATAAATTAGCAGCCTACAAGTAACAATCTCAAGCAATTAAACACTGAAATGAAGGTGTGCACTATGAATGTATTCTAGGGTCGACAAAAGGGTGGCAAAGACAGTTTTTGAGCAGTGGAGAAGGCAAAAATATAACAAAAAATTCCCCAGAGAGCATAGAAGAACTCTTCTCCATCTCTCATTTCTATTGTGCATGCATGTGGAAGTCTCATCTTGCTCCTCATCACCCCTCCTTCCTCCACTGGTTCCCAGGGACCTGATTTGGAGCCTCCCTGAGCTCATTCAAGTCTCTATCATCATTATCACCCTTGTGCCTGCTCTCACCCATGCAGGTAAGAAAATTCCCCTGACGGGGAGGGGATGGTTGGTGAGAAACATGGGAAGTAACTGGGAGTGGTGAAGATGGCTATGAACTGAGGAGGGGAACAAATAAATATGAAATAAAACTGTTAAGCTCCTTGTCTTATATTAATAGCCTGCATGGAATACTCTTTGCCATAGAATTGAATTTATTTCCATTTAAAGGCTGTTCTTCTCAATCAATGCTGCTAATAAATAGCTGCTGATGGCCATGACCCCCTGGGCTGAAGGAAGAATTTATCTTCTAAGCCAATTAAAGGAATTGAACAATTCCTTTTTAATAATACTATGGGTTCTTAATAGAAGAAAAAACTAAACTACCCACAAACCCAACAGGAGAGGGAAAGAAATCCTTCTCCTGAGCCTTGCAGGAAAGGGTCAGGCAGGCTTTGTCAGGGTCGGGATTAGATGCTTTAACTTGTCTGAAGAAATTGGAAGGGGAAATACAGTGTTTCCTGTGAAAGCACAGGAATGCTTTTCTTTTCTGGTGTCTTTAAAAAAAACCAAAAAACAACCAGAAATCAAAAAGCATCATCACAAATTATGTTCCCTTGTTTACAGAGCTGTAAAAGTCTTGGAGATATTAATGAGGTCCTCTAGCCTGGTGGGAGAAAAGGACAGGTGGGGCCAGCTGTGATACCTCTTGCATTGCTGTGATGGGCAGGACATCCCTCCCCACACTGGGAATTACCTGGGTGCCCCATGGGCACAAGGGCAGCAGGCCAGGGAAGCAGAACATTTCACCTCAAGCACTTCCGCACTCATGGGGGTAAGACAGGGC
Organism: Hypocryptadius cinnamomeus; assembly: GCA_013400635.1. Classification (NCBI taxonomy): domain Eukaryota; kingdom Metazoa; phylum Chordata; class Aves; order Passeriformes; family Zosteropidae; genus Hypocryptadius; species Hypocryptadius cinnamomeus. The sequence continues at coordinate 234,374 of VYZP01050432.1, forward strand.
TTGGCCTCTCCATAGCTATTTCTGAGACTCACATAACTCTTTTTAATGCCAAAAATCTTCACTTGTACATTTTCTCTCGTGGGATCATCCTGTGAGACACGTGGGTTCCCACAGCTGGTATTGAAGCCAGTGCTCGGTCAGGAGAGCGTTTGTGCCTTGTAAGACAGACAGGTGTGAAGCAGGTGGCAAGGGAAGCAGAACAGATACCTATTGAGTTTTCACAAAGGCACATAACCCCAAATGGCAGTGGGTCTTCTCCACTCCATCACTCTCCTGTCAATGAAATCTCATGACTCCTGTTGGCATCGGATGAGAGCATCTGTCAACCACACAAGCCTCCTTCGAACACTCCTGTGCTGTGGGAAGTCTCTTATCTCCATGTTACAGATGGCAAGCAGAAGCACAGAGAGGTTAATTGACTTGCCCAAAGTCAGCACAGGCGGTCTATAAGTGACACCAGGTCCCTTGAATCCCTGTCCTCTGGTTTAATCATAAGACCATCCATCTTCATCCTCTTTCCCCTCAGGATTCCCCAGCATCTGTGACAACTTAGGCAAACTGCAGGTGGAGACAGAGCTGTGAGATGGACATTTCCAGCAACGCTTTCTCAACCCCATATCTCAACAGAGCATCAATTTTGACCTTGAAAGCTTAGGGTTTTTTAAAACTCTAGTCGGCTTTGGGAACAGTGAGACAAATGTGCTTGAGTCTTTGCTCTTTACGGAACCATTTCAGAGATTCTAAAGCAAAAGGACATTGCATCACTGCTTTGATAGAGAAGGGACCCCTTTCCTGGGTTTCAATGAACCCTCTACATCAAAATGATAAACAGGTTGAAACCACAGGTAGAAAACACAGTGACCTTTATTTGCAAGTGATCACCTGGTAATAGATCACCAACTGACTCTGGAGATTTGTCCTTGACAGCCATTCCCCATCTGTTTGAGCAGGTCTGTTCATGGTGGGCCACTGAGAAGTGTGGCAGGGCCTGAACATTTCCATCATGTCTCCTGTTTCAGAAGTGTGAATGGAAGAGGTGGAGAGTCGGAGTGAGCCATTGAGGAACATGGAGCACATGTTAAGTTCCCTTTGAGACTGGGAGGGCATCACAACTCTAAGTCAGCCTCTTTCAATTTGCAAGCTTTCTGCAACATCCCCGTAGTTCTTGCTCTCTCAGTTTCATTTTTTATTAATTACCCAGTGACAATTTTCCCAGAAGACTCTGTTTTTCCATTAATTGTTAGGAAGACTACAGGGGAAATGTTGAGCTGTTGGAGAGCTCACTTTAGGAACATCAAGTGGGAGCATTTTCTAATGCCTACATGTGTATCTTTTTGCCATTCTCCTTGCACAAGAGGCTAAATGACCTGCCTGGGATGCACAACAACTTTTTTTTTTTTGTTGCAGCATGGCACACTGAGCAAGGAAACTTAATTTAAGTGCTGGTTTGTTGGCCCTGGAGACCAACATACTGCTCGGGCAGAATCGATCAGCAAGCTCTGTGTATGATTTATTATCGTGTCCTGTGTGTAGGAGAATTCACAGACAGAAACCAGTGTCAGTGTAAGACTGTGCTGCACTTGCATCACTGTTTTCCACAGCTGAAGGTGTAGTTAGGGTAAGAGAAGCATTAATGCTTCTCAGGTCCAAGTGGAGACTGTTCCCAGTGCAGATGAATAATGAAGGTGGAGGAAGAGCACCTGCTTTTTCTCTCTTCCTAAAACCATGGCTTTTATAGTTGTACCTTCCACAGTCCCCACAGAATACTGAGATTCATGGGAATGTCTTGAGAGAAAGCCAGGAAGCTCAGTGTTAAAATGGAAACTTCCTTGGTGTGGCAAATCTGAGCACCACAGTCATTCAACTTTTGTTTGACAGAACAGGAGATGATATTTTTATGATGGTGATCTGGGAACCTGCTCCTGCAGGTTACTGGAGGTTACTGAATATCACTGTTTCTAGGATATCTCATATTTAAGTACTTCTGTATAATTAGAAGAGTGTTCTCCATACATGAACAAGCTTTGAAACAAGCCAAGAAGAGACTGAATTTCCTTCAGAAAAATCTGACAAGACTTGCAGTGTCTTACATGTGCTCGTAGGAGGTTTTGGTGAACACAGCCTTACAGCTGTGTGGGGACATGGAGCAGAGCTCAGCACGATCCGCTGCCTTCAGAAACGGAATGAAAAAGTGTGCAAGGATAATGGCTTTCTGGGCTTTAATTTAAGGAATTTAAGCTGCATTGATGGTTTCTGCCGCCCTTCCCATGCTAACTCTGTCCTCTGGCTCACAGGACATCCCTGCTGGAGCCCATGCCAGTGCATCCACGAGGGCTCCTCCTGGAGTGCTCTGCCCAGGTGCTGCACGGCAGTAGCTCTTTATTGCACATTACCTCCGTGCTGTTTTACAACGCTGTTTCTATGGTTACCCACCACCCTCCAGAACCCACAGAGCCCAGAAAGAGGCAGGATTACATTCCACAGCAGCAAGACCTGTCGTGTAGAGTGATGGGTGGAATGCCTGATGAAGAGCTAACCCATAGCCAGGTCCTGGTTTTGAGGCTGCTGCCCTGGGAGTCGTTCCTTGGGCTGGGAGGCGCCGGGGTTGAGAGTCAGGGGTGGGCAAAGGGAGGACACCTTGTTCAGCCTCGGGTAATTGTCATGCTGCTCCCAACCACCCAACCCCTCACCTTTGTGCCAACAACCAGCTGGGATCTGGCACTAGCTGGAGGTCATTGCAAGGGTGGGATGGGGAGGAGTGGTTGCAGCAATAGGAGTTTTTTTGCTAAGAAACACCCCATAATGGCTAACATGGACCTTTTTGGCCACAAAGGTTTTCTGGAATGAATTTACAAGCATGGCATGTAATTGGATTTGGCCTGTAAAACGTTTTCTTCACAGAATAATGGATTGAATGCATTTCTATTTCATGATCTGGCATAGCTTGTTTTAATGGTGCTTGTGTGGGATATTCTAAGACATTTTTACAGAAGAACCAAGGATTTGAGCTGGATAACATGACCATGATGGAGAATGAAATTTGATGAGAATAATTATTTGACAGAACTCTTTACAGTACTTAGCTGTCTGTCTAGTTGGACCAGATCATGCCCACAAATCCGTTGCTGTAATGTGATATTTGCTTTCTGGTAAGCCAGCCAAATATGTGTATGTGTAAGAACGCTACCCAAAAGAGTTGAAACAACTCACAAAAAGAAGAGATTTGGAAGGTCTCAAAGTGAAGAAGACTAAAATCTTATTCTCTTGAGGAGAAAAGTGGATTTATTGTTAAAATATTTTTTTAAAATCAAGTTCCTTCTACTAGAAATAATTAATCCTAAACCATAAGCTGCTTTCAAGGGGTCCCTTTCCCCTCCAACTATATCAGCAATTAACTGTTTTGACAAGTTATTGTCCATGATTCCAGGTAAGGCTTGGGCATCCTTGAAGTGCCAGTGGATGAAAAACTGGAGATCAATTTGAACTAGAACATTATTACAAATAAAATAGTCTGTTTCCACAGAGGCAAATTGGGCCATGGGAAACAAACAGCTCTTCCCTATTTGTTTCTGATTTGTCCTTGAAACAAATCACATTCTTGGGCCTGGCCACCACAATGTGACCAGATAACAGGGGAGGAAGATAAAAGAAGAGCAACCAGACCACCCTTCTGCCTTCTGATCATTAAATGATCAGATGTCTGGGAAAAATGATTTATGTGGGAAGGCTCAAACCACTAAACTAGGCTATGAGATGACAACGTGTAGTTCTGCATGTGGGAAAAAAAGACCTAAAAATATCTGAAGGGTGTAAACATGACTGAGAGTGCTGTGATATCAAAGGGACAGCGCCGAGTACAGGACTCAGAGCTGGCAGCTTTCCTTGCTGTTCAGAGCAGTGGATGGAACATAACTGAGAGGCAGAGCACCATCAGTTACTTCACTTCAGCCTGGCCCTCTGTGACTTGATTTATCATGTTCTGCTCCAGCCCTGTGTCTGCCATCAGGGCTTGTCCCACAGAAATACTGCCTGGACACAAAACAAAGCAACAGAATATTTTCCCCTCCTCTTAAACCTGGTGACTCCCAACAACATGGGGCAAACCCCATCCTGCTGAAATCAAAAAATCTTTCTCTATTGGGCTGTTAAAGCTGCTCTCACCTGTCAAATATAATCTGTCATTTTAGCATCTACCTTCCTTCTGAAATAATAATGCAACATATAGATTATCACTACCAGACCCCAAGACTTTAAAGAAATAGTTACATATTTCTTATGGCTCTCTTTAGATGTATGGTTGGATTCTCAGCTGATGGGAAGCCACACTGATTCATGGCAGCTGAGGACGCAGCCTTTTGTGTTTTGTCTTGTCTTCTCATCTCACTGAACTTTCTTTCCAAGGATCTAAATTAATGCAAGGGAAATACGACCTTGCCTCAGTGAATTGTTTTGAAGGCTAATGTGCTGAGAGATTTATGGGCAAAGAGGGTTTTTTTTCCTTCTTCCTTTAATAAAAAGTGCTTCCATTCAGCAGCTTTGATGGAAAGCCTGCAAGGACCCATGATAAGTATGTAACCGGAACAGACTCATATTAACTATCACTGTTACAAATCTATTAGTCCCACACATCAGAGCATGTGCTGGACCTGATGAGCTACACTAGTGGGAACAGGAGTAATTTTGTGAAATAGATGTAGCTTGCAAATCTTTTAGACTGTTATCCAATTCCTTTTGTTTCAGTTTAATTAGATATAAAACATGGCCTTAAGAGCTCGGATGAGTGCAGGGAACTCCACATGAAGGACAGGGAACCAGCTGCAGGGGATTCCCAGCTGCTCTGCTGCTGAGCCTGGTGGCTTTTTCCTGCAAGGTGGTTTTGCTGTTCCACCAAGGACTGATGGAGGCAACGTTTCTCGAAGTGCTGCAGGAGGACAGAGCTGCTCTTACTCGAACCGATGATTCACACAAGGTGCGTTGGCCTTGGATTTTCTCACATCCCTTCCCTGTGCTGCCAGCACCCAGCGTGCTGGGGGATGCTGGGCTGTCTCCCAGCGCTCAGAGCTGCTCTGTTGCCAGGACACTGGACCCGCTGGGGCTGAGCCAGGCCCAGCAGAGCTCCTGATGTGAGGCAGGGGCTGCCAGCAGGTCCCTAACAGGGTAACACGGCAACAGCAGAGAGCAGCAACGAGGCAAATCAGACGTGGTTCTTTTCCAACCACGTATGCAAAGCACCTATAATGAGCAGAGACGAGCCCCTGAGACCGGCGATGCTGATGACAAATTAATATAAAATCAAACCATACACTTTAAAGACAAGAGCATCCAGCCCTTCTCATAACTGATGCAGGACATGTTTCATCCAGAGCATATCTGCTATCACTGGCGCACTTTCTGTTCTTGAATTCATCTGTTCTGTACATTTGGGGACTGGCATGATTAGCGTTTGGCTTTGTAGAATTCAGAACCTAATTCCTGTGAGTTTTCATATCTTCCTTTTCCTTGTTTTGATTCTTGTTTGTCCATTTGTTAGTTTGTTTATCAATATATTTCCTGTTTGAAACAAAAATAGAAAAGATGGGCACTTGCTTTCTTCCTGGACAGATTCCTTTGTATACTGATTTATTTAGTTTTTTAAAGACAGACACCTGGTTTTCTTATAAATGAGTGTTGGCAGGCTGGGAAGCTTAGGGGGAGGAGGGAGAAAAGGAAAAATGCATCTGTTTAGAACAAATGCAACACTGAAGGAAAGCTTTATAATATCATCCGAGATTGGCCTGATTGTCTGATGCTTTAAACATATGGTATGCTCCTATATATATTATGCATGAAAACTAGCTACATGCACATAGCAGTCATTCTGCAATGCTTTACACAGTCTGCCAAATCCTGAACTTCTTATTCAAACCCAGCTCCCGGTGAAGACAATGAGCTTTTATCTAAGCCTCGATGCCTTTGGCATGCTCCATCCCTCCTCCCTTAATTCAATCTCAACTGCAAGAGGATTTCAACATTTCATCCTTTGGCACTGAGTGCTGGCCTTCCTGCTCCCCAGGGCATGCAAATTTGAAGCTGGAAGGGTGTGGTGGTGTGGCAGTGAAAGAAGTGCCACTTGTAAGGAAGAAAACGCCTCATGTGAGCCTGGTTAGCAGGCTCCGAGGCAGTGCTGACACACCTTTGTGTGTTCCTTGGCTCATGCCCACGTGTACACAGCATAGCCTGTCTTTGTCTAGGATCTCCAAGGCAGTTTTCCAGATCCACCTGGGCAAGGCAGGCACTGGGATAGACTAGAGTAGGAGCTGAGGAAAATCTGTAGCAAGTCCTGCTCTAATACAGACCTTTCCCTCCTACTGAGCCTCAGTCTGGTGAGCTTTCCTTTGTGGGGAGGAAAGCTGCTCTTCTGGGGGAAACTTCACATCAATCCTTGCACTGCTGGCTTTGCAAGAAATTGAACAAGGGAGGGATATCACAGTTATTGCACATATTTCTTGGCTACCATCAGTGCTGTGCTTGGCCCTGTATGTGATAATTTTTTGGGGGGGTTGGGGGGGAACATCTCCCTTTTCTTTTTATGGAGTCATTTTTAGGATCGAGAAGGGGAGAAGAAGGGACTTGTCTTACCACGAAGCTCAGTATTATCATTTGTTTCCTTGCTCTGTTGAGGTGTTTACCCTTGAGTGGAGGAGACAGACCAGAGGAGCTGACTGGCAAGTGTCCATTTTATGACTTCACATTTCTTGTGCCTCTGTAAGTGGTGGCAATGCTGAAGTGCAAAGGATGGACTTTTCCAGGTGAAGAAAAGCAAAGAAACTTCAAATTGCTTGGTCCCACACAACCTGTAGTTGAAGCAGAGCCTCTGGTTGCACAGCAAGATGTCATCATCCTGTCAAGATAGTTCCTGAAGGCCTGAGGCATCCAGAAATTATTGTGGAAGGTTTTGCAAGAGTCCCTCTGCCATTAGCTCTGCAACAGAAAATCTCCAGGAGTATGTTATCTTTGACAGGTGTAATTATGCCTAATGCAGTGTCAAAACTTTGCAGTTTTGAAGAACTTACTGTCAGTCTGAACCCTGTCCACCCACAGCTCCATCAGAGAGGGTCTGAAAATGGTCAATACTTCTTCTAAGTTGGCAATAGTTGGAAGCCTGCAGGAATTCTAGGAATTTAATTAGAGAGATTATCCTTCTCCTTTTTCCATTTTTAACACTGCACAAGAAAATCTGTTTTTTTCTGTCTTTGAATTTCATTTTCTTCTCCACCCAAAATGTTATTGAAATCTCCTGGGCTCCATTATTTGATGAATTCCCATCCTCTTCTTCCTGCCAATATACTCTGTGGCCCTGCTGCACTGTCACCAAAATCCTATGCAATTAGACCCCAAAGGACGATTCAAATTCAGATTTAATCTTGGGCAAAGAGAAGCCTTTAGATCAAACGTCCCCACTACTGTGCAAAGCAAAGGCTCTGAATGCACCACCATGTAACAATCATTAGAGGAGCTGAAGATCTGAAATTTAACACTCACATAGATGAGTGATGGATAAACATCACTTTCCTAAAAAAGCATTTTCTCAGGCTCTTTAATCCATCCAGAATTTAACAACTGGGTGCTGACTGAGGCACAGCTTGATTGGGGAGAGATGAAGGGACAGAGAGGAAGCTTAACACAGAGCCAGCTCAAAGTGAATGCCTTTAATGCTGCCAATCTCAGATGCTTTGAAGAAGAAGCCCTTGTGTCCTCAGTGGTTCTCCGTGGCAACTTTTTGGCATTAAAGTTTGTGTGAGAGAACGATGAGTTTCCCATTATCACGTATGGAGATGTGATCCATTGTGCTGGTTCTCCACGCTGTGGAGATGTAACATTCACCACACTTTGTCCTGCAGATATACTGTGATGTGTCCTTTACAAGCTACACTGAAGTCTTGACTGACATTTCTTATCTGATGGGGGCTGCTTTTCCACTGGCTGCTTTTTAGAGTGATAAATGTCAGGAGTTTGGGAGTTTGCTTGTATCTAGGCTCTCCATCTGAGACTTTGGGCAGGTAATTATCCTGAGACCATGGGACTTTGTCATGAAATCCACTGCCATGCTCATATAGGGAATGAGTCAGCCAAGGGTCATGGATTTGGTGTATCTGGGAATTGGGAAGCATCCACAAAGATAAGGAGAGAAGGATAGAATCTGAGCAAATATTTTCCCCAACCAAAGATGAAAGTAGACATTTTCTGACATTGTGGAGTTGTCTGTCTTGATCATCTGGGAAGGCCATAAGTTAGGATTGACCCAGTAGCCTCCAGATTTGAGGCTTCAGTCAACCAAGCAAAGCAACTAACCCTTGCCTGCTGATGTCACAGCTGGAGCAGAGTGATAAACCTCCTACGTGAGGGCACTGGTAAAGAAAGCAGAGATCTGTGGCAGTCAGGGGGCTCCAAACAGAAAACTTTCTTCCCCTAGAAATCCTTAACACATTTTGTCCTGGTGAAAAGTGCAGGGAGAAAACATTTAGAGACATGACAGTTTCTTCTGTCCCTTCCTTGTCCTGTGTCTCGCTTTTTCTCCTGGGTCCACTTTTTCCTTCAATTTCAGTATTTATCACCTGGAAGCTGAAAACAGGATTCACTGTAATCCAGGACCTTTCTAGTATAACATTTCTCATTGCTCATGAGGTCTGAGAAATTAGGGTTGACATTTGTTGGAGGAAGGAAGAGATGGGTGTCACCTTGCTTATTCTTCTCTTTTCCCAGTGCCAGGATGTTCACACTGATGTGGCTGGGATAACTACAGTCTCCAGCTGGAATTAAAGTCAATCTTTTTTTCCCCTGAAAAAGCAGCACAACCAGTCTCAGTGAGCTCTTTGCATCCCCATACACCACAGAAGGAGGTAAGAAAAGTGTTTTCATCCTAGCCAGGTATGGTGACTCGTGAGGTAACTGTGAGAGGCTACCTGGCTCTGGCTGATGCTGCCAGCAAGCCTGGGACAGGTGAGCAGGGACAGCTGTGGGGTGGCACTAGATGATGGAGAGGCTGCCACAGTGATCCCCACTGTGCAATCTGCAATTTGCTTCCCTTAAGGCACCACAGCTCTGCTGTGAGTTGTAGCTGTGATTAAAACATCCACTGCTGCTATCCTCCCTCCCTCACTCAGATGCTGTGGTTGGTGCAGCCAGGGCCCTGCCTGCCCATTCCCCAGGTGTCACGGAGCTATCCTAAGGGAAACTGCCATCCCCTTCCCCATCTGATGGCTGGGACAGTATTTTTGTGAGGGCTCACTGCTTTGTACCTGGCTCCAGGTTCCCTGGGCAGCTTGACCAATTTGGAGGGACAGGGTAGGGAATGCTGGCTCCTTGTTCAAATACCTGACTCAGTTCATTTAGATGTTTGGGGGTAACAGTTGCTTCATCTGGTTGGCTTTTTTTTCTGCTGTTTGTGCCTTTGTTTGCTTCCCCCTCCTTTCCCCTTAACATACCCTTTGAGCTGTTCTTTAATTGAAGTAAACAGAGCAGCTGCTATGGTGTGTGCTGTTTTTCCCATTTTCCCCCGTGAGTCACACATTTCCTTCCTTAATGTCTCTATCTTCAGTCGGTCTGTACTAATGAGGCCCCACATCTCAGCTGCTGAATGCTCAAGCTCATCTGCCTGGAATTTTCTAACTCATTTCAATTCATTTCCCACTTTCTCCTCTCATCCCTGCTGCCTTTCTCCCATTGCCATCCCACTTCTCTTTATCTCCTCTCCTGACTTTGACTCTTCTCCCACTCCTCCCTCCATGTGTCCCACCAGCCTGCCTGCAGCCCCCTTGCTGCCTGCTGCCCTCCCAGATGGAGAAGAGACCTGAGCATCATTGCAGATGCAGGATGGATGTGCTGGGAAGGTACAGCAGGGAGTGGGCAGCATTGCCACAGATGCCAGGGCAAGGAGAGGCACCACAGCTCTCTCTGCTGCTGGAGAAGCCCCTCCTGGGGTTTTAGGGGTTAGGAAACACTAGGAATTAGCATTGTCCTTTTTGTCTCTCCTTGCTCCATGGGGGAAAGAAATAAGAGTGCACAGTCCCGTGCCAGAGACCTAGTGGGGAAAGCTGCCCTTGGCTCTGTGCCTTGCCTGAGTGTCAGCCCAAAGCACTCAGTGAGGAGCAAGCAAGAGCAGTGGCAACACCTCCACTCTGCTTTGCTCATGAAGGTAATTCTTTGCACAGTTTCAGCTGCTCTGAGGGAAGAATAGCACAGTGGGGTGCAGGAAGGGATTATCTGCTGTGCCCTGCATGCTCTGGAGGTGTGAGGAACAGAGAGTTGAACTGAGGCTCTGTCCTTAACAAAGTCAGGGATGTCCCATGGCACCATTGCTCGGTGCTCACTTTCACTGAACTGAAGGCATGTGCTGATGTCCGCTGAGCAGGGCGACAGTGCTACTCCTGCTTGGGTTTTTTCCTCATTATGACTGTTTCTTGTGGGTTTTGTTGAGCAATTCTTACTTAAACACTAAGTCCTGCTGTTCTCTGTTGCATTTATATCCTTACTTTTGCAGAAGACAGGTCCTTTCTTCTCTTAAGCAGGTGGGGAACTGAGGCACAAAGAAGCAAGGATTCGATTTAAAATTTAGTCTCAGAGCTCATCACCTGTGAAATGTCAGCTGCCCTTGCCTAGAGGGCTCTTGGACACATCAGCACTGCAGTCTCAGCAATGTCATGGAGGCCAGAGAGACCCACAGGAGTCCGAGGTTTTGATATCAGTCCCCAGAGCAAACCCCATTATCACAGCTGGATCAGACCCCTTCTTGGCTTTCACTTCTTTATCTCTTCCACTGGGAACAGCTGTCTTTTCATTTTAGGAATATGCAGAACTGAGCCCTTGAGATTTACCTGCAGGAATCTGATTCCAGATCTTGAGCTTTGCAGGTTAATTACATCCTTACCACCAAACACCTGACTCCCCCAAAAGAAAAATCAGATTGAGATAATTTTCGAACCATAATAGAGCAAATAAATGCAAACCTTTGCCAAGAATAAAAAACCCCACCATAATGGAGATCAGACACTGGCTTGTGTGCTCCTTGGGAACCAGTGGAAGAAGCCAGAGTTATGAGCTCTGGATGGCTGGAGGAATTTTGATCTTGCTTCAAATTTTGTTATGCTGTTTTTGCTTTAAAATGCAGGTTCAAAGGAAAAAAAAACCAAAAAACATGACAAAACAAAACATGCCAGTGCTTTCCTCTTTGGCTTCAGGGCCTCCTGTTGAGGTTCCCTCATCACCATAGAGATAATATTGCTTGTTAGGCCCAAGACTAGCAGTTGGAATTCAAGTGGAAAAAAGACCTAAACAAACCCATTATAAATCCCCAATTACTTTCAAACTGTCAGGCTTATTAAAAAATGTAAATATCCTTCTCATTCTTGCAGAGAGTGTATAAAAATGCATGAAGCTAAAACTCAGCTGAGCTGAAAGGAGTTGATTTCTGAAATAACTTTGCTGGGAAAATGGCAGTAGTTGCTCTTGGATGGCAGAGGGAGGAAAAAGTACACCTGCCTGAGCCACTGGTCCCAGTCATTCTTACTGTTGGTGTGTTGCTGGTGCTACCCTGCCTTAGACCACTGGTGCAATAAAAATTTTTGGGCTGTTTTTCAAGAAAAAGTCATGCAGATCCAACAGAGGGAATTTCCACTAGCTGATAATTGCTGCACCCCAACTGCACATGGCTGAAAGTGCCAGTTTTCAGTATTTACTACTCACCTCAATGGAACTGTTTGTCCATTAATGTTTTTCTGCTTTTTCCTTTTTTTCCTTTTCTGCAAATGGGAAGGGCACTTATCTTGTTCTCAAATTTGATCTTGCTCTAACTTCACAAGAGTTTCTCATGAGTCTGCCTTCAGTGCAAAGTCTTTCTTACCATGACCTACACCTGGATTCAACCAGGACTTGCTTCAGAGGATGGGATTGCCCAGCAGTGCAGCAGAGCCGGTGTTAACACTGCAAAATGGTGAGGTTAATTCTGGAGGCAACCAGTTTTCCTTTCATTTTCTTCAACATAAGTTACATTGAGGACTTCCTTCCTCACTGCTGTCCTATCCACAGTTAACCAGACAATTTTCAGGAGAGAATGTTATCAGATAAAGGAAGCTTAAGGTGTTCGTGTTAGGCAGAGTCAAGTGTCATCATGCTGATGGTAGGAAGTGTTGGCCAGTGCTGTTCAGTGCTGGCTGCAAACTGGGGAAAAAGAGCAATATTTCTTCCACTAGACTCAGAGCCAAACATCTGTGACATTGACAGAGGGGTAAAATGCTCCCTGAGGAGCCCTGAAAGGCAAACTTGTGTGTCACGGATGTACAATGTGTGGGCAGTGGAGTGGGATCCTGGGATGCACTGGGTGCTGATGTGGCACTGGTAGTAGTTGGGAAAGGGAAAAGGAAGGCAGCCCTTCAAAGGAGATAAGGAATTTAAACATCCCATTATGACATTGCTACATGCACACCAATACATGATACAGAACTGTCATATTTTATCCAATAACCTGCATATACCTCAGAGGTGTATGTATCAAAAGAGGAAATGGTTAGCTATTTAATTAAGGAAGCAAAATTGAAGGGATAACATAAAAAAAGGAGCATAATTGCTATTCTGATCAATCATCAGCTGGGACTAGCTTAAAATGCAGCTACTTTAAAATCTCACCAGAGACTTTACAAGGACTGCTGAACTTGGCACTTCTGCCAGTTCTCTCTGGAAAAGCCAGATAGTGGAATCCCTCTTTTCCACCCGTTTGCAGGTGCTTTGGCACTAGTTATATTTTTTGTCTGGATGCTTATGAGAATCCGTGATTCTAATTTATGAGTATTTGAAGGCATCCCCAGAGCCTTGGCAGCAGCATTTTCACAGCAGGGTGTGGGGAGGGTGGAAGGGGGAACTCCTTTTTGAGGGAAGAGTGTTGTGGAAGATGCAAAGGCAAAGGCTGCCCTTCCCCTGCAGTTCTGCCTGCAGTCAGTTCCTGATGTGGAGCCGTTTGTGAAATCCCAGTGAATGCCCTCTCAGCCTGGCAATCCTGCAGGGACCTGCCATCACCTCTGGCTTGACTGAGCATCTGAGAGGTTTTCTGCCTTGAGACTTTGGAAGACGTGTTTCCAGAGCCAAAGGACAACAAGAGTTGACTCTGTATTAATGCCGGACTTTAAATGTTTTGACTATAAAACTGAAACCCCATTACCTATTCCCTGCAGAGCTCCACTCTCTCCCTCTCTCCTTGCCTTCTCCTCTCCACACTGTAGCCTTTTGTATGTCTCAGGCATTAATCCCTTGCTGCTGGGTTGTGTAAATTAAAGAATAATAGAGCTGCAGAGGCATAAGCTCGCAATGATGGGGAATGTGTTTGTATGCTAAGAAGCAATTTCAGTGAAAATTAACTCAATTTCATCTGAAATAGTGAAGACCGGCATAAGCTGGCAGATCCCCGAGGATGGTAAAATTACTTTGTCAAAGCTCTGCTTGCTTAAATTAACCAAGCAAGCACTCCAGGTTATTGGCAAGATGCAGCTAGTAACTAGGTTTTAATAAACAAAAATAGCTTTTTGGATAAATAAGAAAAGTGCAAAGCATCTTATGTATTCTGCTGATGTGTTCATCCATGTGTCCTCAGCAGCAAGACCTTCACATTCCTCCAGGAGCTTTCATCAAGTCTCTGTGTCTGGCTGGTCTGTCTTCAGAGCCTTTGAAAACAAGTATCAATCAGAAAATGCTTTTGGAGATGATCTTAGATAAGTCTTTTCTCAACAACTAGCAGACTGAATGGCTCAGTCTGCAACACCAAAGTGTGGTAACAGCAACAGTTTCTAGAGACATCTTATTTTCAAATCAGAAGATAACTGTTGCTCGGTTTATGACTATTAAATTGCTCAAAATAAGATGTGGTGTCATAACAAAAATTGCTTTACACTGTCTCTGATACAGCAGATTTTCCAGATGAATGCATTGCTGCCAAAGGCCAAGTCAGGGTGTGAGCTTTCTCCTCCAGCTGGGAACTCGGATCCAAGGGAAGTGAAAATTTCATCATGACAGCAAGAGTGTCTCAAGGACCTGCTCAGAGGGTTTGTGAATCAGTTGAGAATGTGCTGGTTTGTAAAGTTTATTTTTATTGGTTGTTTTTTTTTTTTAGTTTGTTTGTATTGCTGTTTAATTGCTTGTCTGAAGATCCTTTTCTACAAAGAGGCTTTGTTGTTGGAGGTTGTGATCTTTAGGAAGGACCCTCTGAAAATGCTTATTCTTTTGCCTCCTAGTCCACCACTGTCATGCAAGAAGATTGTTTCTTTTGGATCCCATTCCACCAGCTATTGTGATTTTGGTTTTGGTTCTAAGTATTCATTAGAAATGCCATTAATTGGACAGATGGATAAAGAGATTAGGAACCTCTCCATTGGAGGAGAATATGGAAAAGCTCAGAATTGCAAAAATACATAATCTCCATTGATTCTCTCTTTCTCCAAATGAGCTCATCACTATTCAAAGAGCACTCCATATCTGAAGTCTTTGGGTATGTGTCATCAGTATGCTTATTGGAAGGATGGATTGCTCCTTTTTGCTTAGCCAAGTCGTGATTTCTGGCACTGGGAGCTGCATCCATTCCTCTTCCAAAGACCCCAGCAAATAGGACCATTAATGGTTTATCCAAGGAGAGTTGCAGAAGGACCAGACCAGTCAAACTGGAACATTAGGTAGAACCTCAGTACACAGGAACTGCAGTTTCCTGGTTGGTTGTTAACTCCCCTCCCTTCCTACCATAAATCTCAGTATCTGCAGCAGGGAAAGCAGCTGCATAAAAGATTTGCTGAGCCATCCACTCATTAAAGTGTTTCAGTGGTAAAGAAATACTTTCTCTCACTGTTGCATATTTACAGTTTGGAGATTGCTTGTTAGGACAATCTGAGGTTGTATTTTTTAGCTGTGCTGCTTTCAGATGTCAGGAGGAGACACTTGGTTAATAACCCACAGTTCCTTTCCATGAACTCTAGTGCCCAGGCTTGGGAGACAGCTGGCAGCCCCTCTCCTCATAAACAAAAACACAGCCTAGGAAATATGGGACCAGCCCTGTGTAAAATTACCTCCCTTTGATAGGATTAATTGCAGAAATGCCACCAACTTGTCGTTAAATCCAACAAATGCATTTGGAGCAAGGAATAAATCGTGTGGGGAGGCAGTGGCTCATTTGGACAAACACTCCCCGCTGAGACCTTTCATCACAGCACTGCTCCATTGACTTGTCCATCACTTGTGCTTCTTTTCCCATTAATGCAGGGGCTGTGGTCAGAAAGGTGCCAGTTTTGAAACAACGGCCTCAAACCCAGCCAGGGAACAAGAGTGATACCTTGCCCCCCCTGCACTATCAGCAGCCTGTCTGTCTGCTCTCACAGAGCTGCTATCTGCTCCCTGCACGCTGCTCCCGTGTTCTATCTGCTCCCGCCGCTGATAAGACCCAGTTCATCCATTGTCAGCCCTGCTGAGCCAATCTAGCTGCATTCGAGCGAGCTGGATTTTGTTCTGCATCACGTATCAATGACAACTTCCAGCGACGGCCTTGCCTTTAAAACCTGGCTGGTGAGGGTGCACGGAGCTCGAAGAGCAAAGCAGATCTTTAAACACAAAGGGAATTCAAAGCGGCTTAACAAAGGGCTTTGAAAATAGAGCAAATATGTTGTGGAAGCCATCAGGAGACACCAGGACAGCCGCAGGCAGAGTGCTGTACTGTGCCACACCTGGAACAGGAGTGTTAGTGGGCAGGGAACACGGCAGTGTGCCTGCTATAAAAGCAGAAAAGGGATGATTTGTGACTAAGGAACAGCAGTGACACTGAGTGGCTGGAGACTGTTGCAAGCGATCTGGGCTCTGGGCTCTCTCTCCTGCAGTGTTCGCAGTGGTCTGTGAGGGGAGGCTCTGAAAAGGCATGTTAAAAGTAGTCAGGAAGGCAGGGGAATCAAGAGGATCCCACAACTAGAACTCTGTGCCCTCTGAAACCCCCCTGTGATGTGGCACTCACTGGGGTAGGAGCAGAAGGGACTTGCCTCTTGAGTTCTAAGCAGGGCTATGTTGCAGCCAAGGCCCCAAACTGCTACTGAGTAATTTGAATAATAAATAAAATGTAGCATTCAACTACGCTTTTATTAACTGGATGACACATTTTAATGTCAAATTACTTTGCTACTCTTGACTCAGAAGACTTGGAAGTGTCAAGATGCAGGGGAAAAGCCAATTGCATAGATGCTTTGCCGAGTATGAAACTGCTCAAGTTCTAGTTTGTGTGTATTTCACCTTTAATGAACCTGACATTTTATGAGTCAGCACTGATGAGAAATATGAAGGTTGTCTTTCAGGAACACCTCACTCCTTGTCTCTGCCTGCCAAGATGTCACCTCCTTGCTCTTTACTCTCTTAGGCTGCCGTGCATTTCTCCAACCCTTTTAACTTTCTCTACTCAAAAGATTAACCCTACAGTCTTACACTGGAAAACTTACTTCAGCTGCAGAGAAGCAGCAGTACAAGACAGATAAGGAAGTAATTGTACCCTGAGGAAGC